>BQMB01002199.1:0-17500 GCA_027943415.1 Closterium sp. NIES-67 | reverse complement strand
CGGTTCCCACGAGCACTTGTAGCACGAGGCGGAAGTGCGGTGCACGCTCATCACCTTGCTGCACCTCCTCCTCCTCTCATCCCCATTCATTTGGGAGATTGCCTCTGACTGTGCTGCTGCTACTCAGCTCCAAGGCAGCTCCACATGCTCCAAGCCGTCTCTTCACCTCTCCAAGCCGCACACCAATCTTCGCTTGGTTCTCCGCCTTCCACTCCTTGTACGGTAAGTTCTCCATGAACTTGCAATCTCTGCTCACCAGGAACTTCTTGGTAAATGGGTCCCAAAGAAGCCATCCCTTGCTGTTTTGAGCCATGCCCAGGTGCACGGCCCATGTTGCCTTGGCATCAAGCTTGTTGTGCCGAAGTTTCTTAGGCACAAGTGCCATGCACATGCACCCGAACACCCGAAGCATATCCACCTTCGGCTTCCTTCCAATCCACTCCACATAGGGCACCCATTTGTCTTCTCCCACATGAGTCAAGGCTCTGTTCTTGGCCACACAAGCATGCCGCACCGCATCCGGCCAAAAGTAATTGGGAAGACGGCTTCAATGAGAAGTCCCCGAGCCGTCTCCGTGAGTGTCCGATTCGCACGCTCGGCGATGCCGTTCATTGCAGGAGAGTAGGGCATGGTAAGAGAGTGCCTTATGCCCTGCTTCTTCAGCCAAGTTGAGAAATCCTTGCTCAGGAACTCTCCCCCACGGTCAGTGCGAATCGCCTTCACAAGTCGGTCTTGTTGCCGCTCCACCATCGGCAACCAATCGGTCTTCACCGTTTCAGCTACGTCACTCTTCTTGGGCAGCACATACACCCAAGTCATGCGAGTGTAGACGTCCACAATGGTGAGGAAGTACTCAGCTCCAGCAGCTCCAAGCTTCAAGGGGCCCACCACATCCATCACCACCTCATCAAGTGGTGCCTTCGCCGTTGTCTCCGAGCTATGGAACGGGTAGCGGGTGAACTTGGCTTGCATGCATGTTGGACAGCCAAGCACCTCATTGGGCTCCCCCTTGACACGTATCCCACTGACCATCTCTTGCTTAACTATCTGCTGCAAAATGGGCAATGCCACATGCCCCATTCGCCGATGCAAGGTCAGCCAATCACACTCTCCCGTAGCGGAAGTCGGGTTGGAGAAAGCGGCACTCGCAATCGTGCCCCACAAGCTCTCTCCTTTCTCCTTCGCCGCTGCTGCTTTGCTGATCTTAGGATTCTCCTCCTCATTTCCACCAACTTTGGCTGCTGCACCACTCTCCTTGGGTTCACACGCCTTGCTGGTCTCTCCAAGGTTGCACTCCTTCGAGTCACTCTTGGTGTCACTTTGTTTTCCGTGATCACCGCCACCAACCGCTTCACTCTTGGTGCTGACGCTTGCTGCCACTTGCCTCTCCTTAGGCATGGGGACCACTGGGATTTGCCACATCTCATTGTAGATGTCCCTGTCCTCATGAAGGTCCCAAAGCTTCCGCTCACCAAGCCTCGCGGTATATGTTTTCGAACCCTTGGAAGATGTGTCCATGCCGGCCTTTTGCAAACGCCGAACGAAAATCAGGTTGGCTGCTAGGTTGGGCACCCAAAGCACGTTCTTGAGGCCCACCATCTTCCCATCAGCACCCTTGAACATGGCCTTGCCCATGCCTTTCACCTCTGCTCGCTGCCCCAAAGCCGATGTAACATGCTTGACCGGCGACGGTTCGAGTTCGGTGAGCAAGTCCGCACGAGGTGTCATGCTATAGGTGGCGCCGCTATCGATCACCCAAAAGTCCAGAGAGTGAAGGGTGACCTTTCCCACAGTAGCTGGCTCCTCAAAGCCTTCCACACCTCCTGCTGCAGCTGCCGCTTGCGTGGAGACAAAGAAGAATTGGCCCGGGTATCGATCTTCACTCGAGTCCTTGTCGTAGTCTCCACCTTTCATGCTTGCCGCTTCGCCTCCACGCCACCACGGCCTCCACGACCTCTGCCTCTTCCTCCCCTTGCTCCTCTGCCCTCTTGGCCTTGAGAAGGGGTCCATCCATCAGGCAATCTGAAGCAATCTCTCCACATGTGGCCGGTCTTGTGACAAAAGTGGCATTCGCCATCAAATCGACCGCGCCCACGCCCGTAGCCATTGTTGTTGTTGCTGCCATATCCTCCATTACCACGGCCTCCACTGAAGTTACTGCTGCCAAATCTTCCTTCTCGCCCTCTGCCCCTTCCACGGCCGTGCCCACGGCCCATGCTTGCAACTCCGGCACCATCGGGACCCGCCAATTCGCGACGGCGGAAATCTTCTTGTAAGATTTCCCGCTTCACATCTTCGAGTGAGAGACGGGGCAGATCTCGATTAAGGTTGATGATGAGCGAGGACCATGAGTCCGGAAGTAAGGCTAGCAGCTTGGTCTTCTTTTGAAGGTCACTGTAGTTCAGGTCAGCTCCTTCAAGCCGTGTCAATAAGTCGAAGAATTTCTGCACTCCTTCCTCCACCGGTTCGCCTTCGTCAATTCGAAGTGCTGCCATTTGCCGCTCCAAATCCACAGCCACCGCCGCTGTTGCAGGAGCGTGTACACCCTTGAGAGCAGCCCATGCCTTTGGTCCCTTTGCTGGTTCACGCTGAAAAGGCTTGATGTGACGGATTTGGCTGCTCCCCAACGCTTGCCCAAGTAGAAGGTAGCCTTGTGCGCTCTTCCGCATCCACGGGCTCTTCTCCGGGTCGTTCTCGGGGCGCTTCTCCGTTCCTTCCATCACCTCCAGCAGATCATAATGGTCAAAGATATTCTCCATCTTGAAGGACCACTCAGCAAAGTTGTCACCGTTGAACTTGTCAAGGCCAAACACTCTAGGCTCATCCCTAGAGGGTCCAAGGCTAGGTTGCACCGGAGCAACAGGTGGATCTTGGTGTTGACCTTGTGCTTGGGCGTCTTCTCTGCCTCCAACACCTCTGCCACCCCCTTCCTCAGGCCTAGGCATGGTCGAGACGGCTCCAAGGGGCTCTGATACCACTTGTTATAATCACAATAGGCTCAGATGTGCCTAAAATGAGAGAAATTCAGGACAGTCAGAATTCGGTCAGACAGCTTCAAAACTTGGTGGCGATCTAATCTGTGCCTCAAACGGTGATCTTTAAATTGGATCTGGAGCGCGTTGCTGTCGCCTATCAGCCGCAAGTTGAATTATAAGATTCCATGAAGATTTGACGACGCTATGGCGGTTTGACTGGTAGGAGGTACAGCAGCCACTATAGTCTTAGGAGTACAAACTTAGCAAGAAGAGTTCGAGAGGGAGATGGTTCCCAGCCTCTACATACCCCAAGAGCCGAGGTCCAGGTTGGTGGTACACCACCACAGAGTCCCCAACCATGAAGAGTCTCGAAACCAACCCTCCAAGGGCTACCCCAAGTGAAATGTAACACTACACGAAGTAACGTTACTATTTTCACTATTTAATATTTATCCGCGTCCCTTGGGCTTGAAATCTTGAGCTCTTGTTCTTGGATCTGCAAGATAAATTCTTCTTGAGTTGATGGGGGCTTGCTGCACACACCTGCGACACGATGGACACTTCACACTCGACAAAATAGAAAAAACACATGCGACACACAAACGACGACTTGACATGCGAGTTGTAAAAACTCGCTAATGTCTTGACCGACACAAGCCACACTGTGATACACCATTCAAACATTCACACAAGCACTAGATAGCACTGACATAGACTCACAATTCATTCCATGCCATGCATGCACACACACAAACAAGGACGACAAGCCGAGTGCAAGCCATAGGATTGCACCAACAGGTGGAAGAATAGGAATCGTAGTGCTGACTGTACATGACTATTGATTAGTGAATCATCACAATTGCTGTTCATGGTATGGGTTGTCTAATATTATGAAAATTAATCATTTGAATTTCACGATCCGAAATTAATATTAATATGCAAATATGTATTCCCTATTTTATAAACGAATACTGCGCGTAACATATAGAATACAATAATAACGGAAACACAAAAAGGTGTTTAGAAACCATTAAAACAAATGCGAAACTATTGATGCCTTGAACGATGTAACACGCTATAATACGCGGCAGTTACTTCGTTTTACGCCTTCGCAATGATGGTTGTGGAAGGGGTAACCAGAACAATTAGCGAAACAAAAATCGGAAGAAATGGCCACCAGCGTCTCAAGAACAAGTGGCACCCGCGTAAAGACGACCTGCCCGTGATACACGTGTTGCCAGCAACACCAATCGATACTGCTCTCCACGCGTTCTCATGGGGCCCTGCGAATTACAGCAGTGCGAGAAAAGACGAGAAGCAGCCACAACCATTCAGAACAGTGTCGCGTGCAATCACCCCGTAGGCTACGATCCACACTCTACTCGGTCCACAGCATATTTCCACCTAACCCATCACAACTACACAACTGGTGAGGGAATCATACCGAAGCGAACCCTACAGACCCCAAACTAACCCAAATCATCCCAAAACAGACCCCGGATTTTTCCGATGGAGAGAGAGCAGGGTAGGGGGAGAGGAGTGCGAGCAGGGGAGGGAGGGAGGAGAGAGGGCATGGGAGGGAGAGAGGGAGTGAGAGCAGGGGAGGGAGAGAGGGAGTGACAACAGGTGAGGGGAAGAGGAATGAGAACAGGGGAGGGGGAGAGGAGTCCGAGCAGGGGAGGGAGAGATGTGAGCAGGGGATGGGGAGAGGAGTGACAGAAGGGGAGGGGGAGAGGAGTGCGAGAAGGGGAGGGAGAGAGGAGTACGAGGTGGGGAGGGAGTGAGGGTGGGAGAGCAGGGGATGGGGAGAGGAGTGAACGTGGGGAAAGGGGATAGGAGAGAGAGCAGGGGAGGGGGAGAGGAGTGAGAGCAGGGGAGGGAGGGAGGAGTGAGGGCGAGGGAGGGAGAGAGGGAGTGTGAGCAGGGGATGCGGAGAGGAGTGGCAGCAGGGGAGGGGAAGTGGAGTGAGAGCAGGGGAGGGACGGAGGAGTGAGGGCAGGGGAGGGAGAGAGGGAGTGTGAGCAGGGGATGGGGAGAGGAGTGAGGGCAGGGTAGTGGGAGAGGAGTGAGAGCAGGGGAGGGGGAGAGAAAAGAGAGCAGGGGAGGGGGAGAGGAGTGAGAGCAGGGGAAGGGGAGATGCATGAGAGCAGGGGAAGGGAGAAGAGTGAGAACAGGGGAAGGGGAGAGGAGTGAACGTGGGGAAAGGGGAGAGGAGAGAGGGCAGGGGAGGGAGCGAGGGAGTGTGAGCAGGGGCTGGGGAGAGGAGTGAGAACAGGGGAGGAGGAGAGGCGGTAGAGCAGGGGAGAGGAAATTTGCAGGGGAGGGAGAGTGGAGAGTTGCAGAGGAGGGAGAGAGGCGGACCAGGAGAGAAGGGATGGGAGAGAGGGGTGAGAGCAGGAGAGAGGAGGGTGAGGGGAGGAGAGCATGTGGATGCAGGTGTGGGGATATGTGCGTATGTCACAGTGTGAGTCACACCCAGTTTGAAATGCACTTCGCGCCGGCTGTGGGGTTTTCCTGTGTTCCTCACTGAGTTCGTGGGCAGCAAAATGGAGGCCCTTTTGGCGATGGTCATTTGTTTTCATTTTGTTTCGCGCGTGGTGGTCTGACCCCATTTCTGCTTGCCAAATTCGCAACCAATCGGAAAATTACAGCCCCATCCCGAGCCGCGCTCGGCTTTCGCGCCTTGTAATATGGGACTCGGGCTTTAACTCAGTGGTTAGTGGCTGGGTTTCTAACATGCTATCACAGCGTTGGTGACTCGGGTTTAATTCCCAGTGCTAGCGCTCCAAAGGTGCTCATGTCTTCCACCTATCCCAGCGAGGGGGGGTGTCTAGTGACCCGTTGGGTTACCCTTGAGAAGTGTGCATGCTCTTGGAGGGTACAACAACTTGAACAAAATCAACCTGTACGCCTCATTCTAGTCAACGTTTTACTCTAAGATGGTATCACGCGCTAGGTTAGGTCCTCCCCGCCCACCCGAGCTTCCGCTCTCGTCCTAGTCCTAGCCGCCCGATCCTAGCCGCCCCTTAGCACCCCGTCCGCCCCATGCACCCCACCGGCCCATTACCGCCCTTCCGGTCCCGTCAGCACCCCGTCGGCCCCGTGCGCCCACCTCTGGCCCGTTAGCACCTTGCTGGCCCGTTAGCGCCTTGCTGGCCCGTTAGCGCCCCGTTAGCGCCCCGTCGGCCCCCTCTGGCCCGTAAGTACCCGTCGGCCCCATTGGTGCCCTCTCGCCGCCGTGCGCCCCCTCTGGCCCTGCTCGCTCCGCCCACGTGCTAGCGCTGCCAGACCCAGTGGCCGGGATGGGGACGAGCAGGAGGAGGCTGGGAGGGTGGCGGGGTCACGCAAGGGGCTGTGTGGCAGTGGCGGATAGGGAGGCCTTATGGGCCATGACAGGTTGCCCTGGCCCTCACTCCCTCTCTGCCCCTGTCGCCTAGCCTCCTCAACCCATTCTCTCGCACGCCTCTCCAGGTGCCTGAAGTACTCGCGCCTCTCGTGTTCCCTCTCACACCCCCCATCCTCCCTCGCCCACCGCACGTAGTGCCCTGCCAGGCCACTCTGTGCGCTATGCAACGCCCCCGACTCAAATGCCCTCAGCGAGTTCGCCACAGCACGACGTGTGGGCAGTGCAGTGGTAGCAGCAGACAGGGGGAGCGATCTAGGTGGGCGGTTTAGGGGCCTAAGACACGCACGGGGGGCAGCAGCAGCGGCAGCAGCAGCGAAGGGAGGGCGTGCAGCAGGATGGGATTCATGGGCGGTGGAGGGTGCATGGACGGCAGACTGATAGGACATTGCAGAGGTGTGCGGGAATGAGTGTGCAGCTGTGTCCCCACTGCTGCTGCTGGGGTATAGCCGGGCTACTTCCCTGGGAGGGGAGAGGGAGGGGGGCTGGAAAAGCTTGACTCATGCCGTTGGCTTGGCACAGAGGGGATGGGTGTGGGGAGGCCTAGAGGGCAGCACGGCTGGCTGATTGAGGGACGCTGCTGCAGTGCTTGCTGCTGCTGCTGCTGCTGGTGCTGCTGGTGCTGGTGCTGGTGGTACTGGTTTCCCTTGCTGTGAGTGTGCCCCTTGCTTGCGAGTGTCAATGTAATGCGGTGCGTGAGGGCGGGGGCCGGGACAGCCATGCGTGTGGAGAGGCATGGGCAGGGATCGGATGGAGGGCGTGTGCGCCTCATGCTGCTGTGCCTGCTGCATGCTTCCCTGCGCGTGGGTGGGTGGAGCGGCACGTGGTGGTGAAGGGGTGGCAGATCAGGAGCAACGCACGGGGCACGAGGGCGCGTCCCATACGACCTGGGGAGGCGGGGAACAAGGGGAGTGAGGAGGGGAGCGGAACGGGAAGGAAGCGGTGGTGTGTGTTTGGGAGTCAGGGGAAGCGCGGGGTGGCTCACCCGACAAGGGGATGTGCTACTGGGGGTTCGCCCGTGGAATGAGCCCTTGGAACGCGCGGACGCAAATCCCGGTTGTATCTTTCACGTTGCGAAGGCGCGTGACAGTGCAATCATTTTCCAGTCCGAAAAAAGCTGACTCAGCTCGGTTGAACATGGTTCCGACAAACGCACTGCTCGCTCTTTCTCTGGCAGTTGGGTTGGTTGTGTGCACGGCGCTTTGCCTGGTGTTCTAACACGTCCTAAAATAAGTCCGACTTCTGGGACGAGATTTTTTTATTTTTATTTTTTAGAGTCTACCCAGCGGGTGGGTGGTTGGTTGGTTGCGAGCGAGTGAGGGTCTCCCTTCGCTTGTCCCTGTCGAGGAGTTGGCAGACTCTGGTGGCCCCGCGGCGTGGTTCTCGCCGCCTTCCTCTCCCCTGGTTTCCCCTCCTCCATTGTCGCAGTCGCCGCCGCAGCCATCATGGCAGCCGTAGCAGTAGCATTCGCCGCCGCCGCAGCAACCGCCGCCGTCGCAGTAGCAGCAGCCGTTCGTGGACTCTGGGGGTGCTGGCGTTGGGGAGGGTGCTAGTCCTGAGGTTCCTGTCGTGGCTTGTCTCGGCGGGCTCAGGGGTGGCACCGGTGCTGGAGAGGGTTCTCGCCCTGGGGATGCTTGCTCTGGGGGTGCTGGAGTGGAGTGTTCCAGAGGTAGCCGTGGTACAGCTGGCGGTCCATGTGTCGGCGTCGAGCAGCAGCAAGTGCAGTCGCCGATGGTGTCTGCTCTCCCCTGACCCCTCGCCAGCGCCTCCCCCGCCGCCTCCTCCCCTTCCTGTCCACGGTCCTGTGTTTCCTCCGCCGAACTCGTCCCGGGCACGTTTCCTGCCTCGTTCCCCCCTTGTGTCTCCTCCTTTGTCTCCTAAATTGACGCCTCCATCTCACGTCTGGTCTGGCCGTCCCTCTTGTGCTTGTCCTGTCTCTCCTGTCTAGCATTCTCACCCTATGTTGCTTTGTTCCCATGTGTCTCGTCCTCCCCTCATCCCGTCTCCTCCTCCGTCGTCACTTCCCCCTATGTCTGCCTACCTTCATGCTGCTCGTCCTCTTGTTCTCCGGGTCCTTGCCTCCCTCGTTACCAACCCGCCTGTTCCTGTCTCGAGTCTTGACGCTCTTGTCCCTGCTGTTGCTGACTTCACCTCTACCCACCGCCTTGACTACGCCACAGCTCTGGTCTCTGGCCCTGCCTGCCCTCCGTCCGTCGGGGGTGCTCCTTCCCTTGGCAGTGACTTCCTAAAGCAAAGGCAGTACAAGCTTGGTTTCCTGTCCGAGGCTGCTCCCCATCTCTATTCCATGCTGTTAGTCCCCGAGGGTGACCCAGACGCCTTTAACATCCTGACCCCTTGCACTTATGCTGAGGCGACTTCGGGAACCTGGGCCTCTCAGTGGATAGCTGCCATGAAACAGGAGATGGCATCTTGGAGATCCACCAGTAACTACGTCAACGCAGTTCCCCCACCTGGGGCGAACATAGTCGATGGCCGGTGGTTCCTCAAGGCAAAGCGCCCTCTTGGAGAGCCACCTGTGTTCAAGGCACGCTACGTTGCTTGAGGCTTCAGTCAGTGCGAGAGGGTGGACTTCTTTCAGACCTTCGCCCGGACCCCGAAGATGACTACTCTTCGGGCACTGCCACACGGAGCAGCACAGCGTGATTAACAGCTCCACTCCCTCGACTTCTCCATTGCTTTTCTTCAGGGCAGCCTACATGAGCAGAACTACCTGCGCCGTCCATAGGGCTTCACTGGTACCTTCCCTCCTGGGACCCAGTGGTTCCTCCGGCGCCCAATCTACGGCCTACGACAGGTGCCCTGTGAGTGGCACGACACGTTGCGTGCTACGCTAGCTGACCTGCAGTTCTTTCCATCCTCTCAAGACCCCTCCCTCTTATTTTGTGATGGCCAGACTTCGTTCTACATCCTTGTCTACGTAGACAACCTGGTCTTCGCTACTGCAGATAGAGATGCACTGGCTTCTGTGAAGGCCGAGCTGCTGAGGAGACACACCTGCACTAACCTAGGAGAGCTGCACCGCTACCTTGGCCTGCAGATCTCCAGGGACAGAGTAGTGCGCACCATCACTCTCTGACAGTCACACTTGGTGCGCCACGTCCTTCAGGGGTTCGGTCTTTAGTTCGCCTTAGCACAGCCTACACCTCTGGCAGTAGACCACAGGCTCTCGGCTCTTGAACTTCAGGAGGTAGTAGAGCCCAGTGGTCCTTACGCAGAGCTGGTGGGTTGCCTCATGTACCTAATGACTTGCGCTCGTCTAGATCTTGCATTCCCTCTCAGCATCGTGGCTCGCTTTTTGGCCATAGGCAGACACTGACCACAGCACTGTACTAAGAGGATTTTGCATTATCTAGCAAGTACATCAGGCATCGGGCTAGTGCTCGGAGGACGCAGGCCAGTGGTCCTTACTAGGCACACTGATGCTTCTTGGGCAGATGACGCTGAGACCCTCAGGTTCTCTCAGGGGCTACTGCTTTAGCCTTGGTGCAAGCGCGGTCTCGCGGAGGTCCACCCGCTTTTCGTCTGTTGCACAGTCCAGCTGTGAGGCTGAGATCTACGCCGGCGCCATGGCGGCACAGGAGCTCCGCGGCTGACTTTCTTGCTCACAGACTTAGGTGAGCGGCCTAGCTCTGCCCCAGTTCTGTACGCTAACAATAGGGCCATGATCCTCCTGTGTCAGGAGCCTCGACTGGAGGGCAGAGCGAAGCACATCCAGCTACGGTACTTCCCTCCTGCGCGATCTACAGCAGCGTCGCCAGGCCCGTGTAGTACACTTGGCCTCCGGTGCCAACACAGCTGATATCTTGACGAAGGCGCTTGCGCCTAAAGATCATCAGCGGCACTGTTTGCAACTTGGTCTGGTTCTGTAGCTACTCACTTTCTAGGACCTTGATTGTGTACTTCTCTTTAGATATACCTTTTTGACTGGCCTTGTGGCTTCTCTTCCAGTGGTCGGTCTTGTAGTACCGACCTGGTTTGCTCTTGTCTTGTTTGTACTCTTGCTGACTGGTCTTCGGACCCTTGCCTCAGAGGCTGGACTAGTAGTGCCACCCTGAGCTTTGTGTCGACTTCCAGGCATTGCCCCTCATCTTGCCTAGGGGGTGTGTCAAAAATATTTGTATATGTTATAATAGGCTATATAGGTGCATGCTCTTAGTGGGTACAACCACTTGAACAAAATCAACCTGTATGCCTCATTCTAGTCAAGTTTTTACTTTGAGAAGATCCTCGGGGAAGGGCCACAGGTGCAGAGCCTGGGGGATTATGGGCGCACTGACCCGCTATTAGCAAGCCATTTTAACTCAGTGGTTAGTGGCTGAGTTTCTAAAAAATACATCCTCCAACAGGATTCAAAGAAACCCTCTCACATCTGGACCCCTTTCCTTGACCAGATCCACAAAATCAACATGGCCTAAATTGGTTTTAGGCCACTCTTAGGAATCAGAGTAGGAAAGCAGTTTCCCTGATAGCCATAATAAATATAGAAGCAAAATTGGTTAGAATAGCGTGACATGGTTGACTGGGGAGAATGGAGGGGAGATAAAAGTACAATGAGTTGTCCCCTCTAAGAGCTGACCTAGCGAGGTTATAACAAACATACCTAACATACAGTGGCGAAAACAATTGTCCGTATGTTTTGCATAAATTTGGGTTTTTAGGCTTCAAGACCACTATACATTAAGCCTTAATGTTTAATGGTGGTACGATTTGGGAGGGGCACATAATGGATGTGTTCATAGCACAAATATCCAGAATAGTACATTGGATCTACCTCATATCCCAAAATGTATACAAAGGGTACATACGGACAAATATTTCCAAGCAGAGAGAGCAAACTTCAGAATTGCGTATTTGGTACAGAGCCCACCGAACTTTGGCCTTGATCACCACCCGCACCCTCGTAGGCATGTTACCTACGTGGTTAGTACAAACCTCGGCATGGAACTTCTTGCACTCTTCCTGGACCCACCATTTAGTATAAGGGGGTTAGCACTAGGAAAATCGTGAAAAAGTTGGGCGTAGGCAAGAGTATTGTGGACGAATTTGGATTGAATGGTATCTTTGAGACTAGCCATGCTAAGGTGTGGCCAAAGATGTAATCAGCCAGTCGGGCCCATCTTATCACGGATCGTCTTCATCGTACTATTGTAGGGTAAAATCACGAATAGAGCGACCAAATCTAGCGTAGACACCACGAAACTGAGGGTAACATTGCATGGTTGACTATGCACCCTTGCACCATTAAAAGCACACTAGGGTCTGCGGGTCTAGTCACGGTGCACCCGTCATAGAAGCCAAGACTGTTCTGGAAAATTATCAGGGGCCGGCTGAAATTCGTGGAGCCGCATGCTGAGTGGACAATTAGTGTTCGAAAACATGTGATCTGGTCAAATGGGACCAACATCAACTGCTTCAGCTCCAATGGCCGCGCATTTGCCTGGATTCGTGAAGGCACAGCCCTGCAACACCACCAAATCAAACAGACGGTAAACCATGGGGACAAGGATCGGTGATAGTGTGGGGATGTGTGATATGTGCGGGGGTGGGGTTCGTACGCGAGATTGACGGACGCATGGAGAGGCCCCTATATGAGGGCATTTTGCATGACGAACTCGAATTGACACGCCATTTCTAAAGCATTTTCCCATCTGAGGTCATCTTGGTGCCGACAATGACCCCAATAATTTGTTATGCCTAGTGCATGAATGTCTTGGAGAACATGACTATGTAGCCCTGGAGTGGCCTTCTTTCTCACCAAACCTCAACCTCTGGGCTTACCTGAAAAGGGAGCTAGCCAAGCATAAAAGGCCTTCCTCTGGAATGTTAGCGCTTTAAGAGTTGGTCCAGGAAGAATGGGAGAAGATCCATGCCGAGGTTTGCTCTAGCCTGATCGACAGCTCGCCTAGGAGGGTGCGGGCGGTGATCAATGCCAAAGGTCGGTGGGCTAGGAACTAGAAAAACACTTTTGAAGTTTGCTTTCTCTGCTTGGAAATATTTGTCCGGATGTACCCTTTGTATATCTTTTGGGATATGAGTTAGATCCAATGTACTATTCTGGATAGTTGTGCTATGAACACATCCACTATGTACCCCTCCCAAATCGTACCACAATCAAACATTAAGGCTTAATATATAGAGGTCTTAAAGCCTAAAAACCCAAAACTATGCAAAACATACGGACAATTGTTTCTGCCACTGTAACTAGTTATAAATATATTTTTGTTGGCAAACCCCCTAGCCTAGGTAGAGGCAGCGTTTAACAAACAAGGGCAGCACCACTAGTCTAGCCTTTGGTGAAGGTAACAAGACAACTCAAGGAAGTGCTACTAGTCTGACCACTAAGACAAGAGGCCCTAAGGCTAGTCAGCAAGTCTAGCAAGACATGCCGGTATAGAACAACAAGCACACGCAGGTATAGTATATATTTGGATACAAGGAGTGGAGCTCAGTGCTTATTTTATCAGAGTAAATCACCCTGATTCTCTGAAAATGAGAGCCAGTTTTTTTTTTTAACCACTCTGATGGTCCTGGGTAAAAATTTGAAAGTATAAGTATTCTATGATTGATCAGAGTTGGCCCATGTACCACCTTGAAGAGTTTTCAATGGGGGGGATGCTCCAAGATTTTTTCCCTGTACTCTCTGTATTTGGCTAAGTCCCCCGATTGCCAGTCACACCCCTCCCACACCCCACGCAACCTGGATAATTTTGGCAAAGTCCTTCGCAACTAGTCACATTCCGCCTCATACCCCCCGTAACCTAGAAAATTTCGGCAAAGTCCTCTGTAACCAGTCACAACACACTTAAACCCCACACAACCCAGGCACATTCCTCCTTCCCACACCCAACCCAACCTAGCCCAGCTGTGATCAGTGTTGTTTGACTGGCCCTTACCGTCAATCACGCTAGTTTTCACGTGTGTAACTTGGCACGGGGTTGACACGTAAACATCGCCGCTGTCGCAACACAGTAAAGGCGATTGGTACAGCACATGTGAAAGCCAATCCCTGTCATGTTGTTTCGCTCACAAGCAGCCAGGATTGGCTGCTACTTTTTCCCACGCGAAAGGCCTTCCAACGCGAATTGCAGTGCTGACTAGGGACGCGTTTTGTACCTGAGGAGGCCCGAGGAAGAATTTGGGGCATCAAATATAGGTAAGGGCGAGATCCCCTAAGCCAGCACTTTGGGTCATCTGGTCCGAAAATCAGAGTGGTGAAAAACCAAATATAAGCCCTGGCGCAGTTGCGACAGAGACTAAACCAAGCTGAGTACAGAACTGCTGATGGTCAGGGGGCGCTAGCGCCTTGGTAAAGATATCAGCAGTGTTGGCCTATGAGGCCACCTGTACTATACGAGCCTGACCGCGCTACTGCAACTGACGAAGCAGGAAGTACCGCGGTTGGATGTGCTTCTCCCTACCCTCTAGCCAAGCCTTATCACACAGGAGGATCATGGCCCTGTTGTCAGCAAACAATACCAGGGCAGACCTAGGCGGCTTACCTAAGTCGGTGAGCAAGAACGTCAGCTAGCGGAGCTCCTAAGCGACCATGGCCCCAGCGTAGATCTCTACCTCACAACTGGACTGAGCTACAGACGGACGACCTGGTGGACCTCCACGAGACTGCACCAGAACCAAGACTAAAAAACAGTAGCTCTGTGAGGGTCTGAGTGTCTCCAAGTCGTCAGCCCACGACGCTTCTATGTGTCCCATGAGCACCACTAACTCTCGTCCTCCTAGTACAAGCCCAAGTCCTGATGTACTCGCCAGATACTGCAACACCCTCTTGGCAACCGACCAGTGGACTGGTCAGTGCCTCCCTATCGCAACAAAGCGAGCAAGGATACCAAGAGGGGTATGCTACATCTAGTTGAGTGCATGTCATCACGTACATAAGGCACCCCACCAGCTCTGCGTATGGACCACTTGGCTTGGCCAACTCAGCCGGAGTAGGAGCAGAGAGTGTGTGATCCACAGGGAGACGGGTGGGATGTACTGAGGAAAACTAGAGAATGAACCTCTGAAGGATTTGCTGCACCATATAGGACTAGGAGAGTGTGAATGTGTGAACGACATGGTCACGAGAGATCTCCAAGCCCAGATAGTGCCTCAGCTCTATCAGGTCAGTACATGTGTGCCTCCTAAGTAGCTCGTCCTTCACTGAGGCCAGTGTGTCTTTGTCAGGAGTAGCAAAGATAAGATCGTCTACGTACACTAGGATGTAGAATGGGTTCTGACCAGTATGGACAAAGAGTGAGGGGTCAGCAGAAGACGGAAAGAACTGCAGAGAAGCAGGCCATAGACAGGCGGCGCATGCTCTACTGGGTCCCAAGTGAGAAGGACCCAGAGAAGCCTAGTGGGCATCGGAAGTAGATCTGCACAGGCAGACTATCCTGCAAGAAGGTTGTGGAGAAGTCGAGTAAGTGAAGCTCGTAGTCACGCTGCGCGGCTAGGTGAAGAAGCACCTAAAGAGTAATCATGTTCGGGGTAGGGGAGGAGGTCTGGAAGAAGTCCACACCCTCTCGCTGACTAAAAACTCTGGCCACATAATGCGTCTTGAACTACGGCGGCTTTCCTGGTGCGCGCTTCACCCTGTAGATCCACATGCCATCAACCACGTTCACCCAGGCGGGGGAACTACATCGATGTAAGTGCATGCGGATCTGTACGATGCCATTGCTGCCTCCATGGCCTGTATTCACTGGGCTGCCCAGGGCCTCAACATCGCCTCAGCATAAGAGCGTAAGATAGGGATGTCGAGGGCGTTCGGGTCGCCTCTGGGGATACAAGCATGGTGCACAGATGGGATACAGCGGCAGCAAGGTAGGCCAGCTCGTACTGCCTATCCTGTAGCACGTCACTACCAAGGGCAGGTGCACCCCCGAAGGATGGAGGACTGGCAGTACCAGAGTCCAAAGCGGCAGTGTTGGCCACAAGTCCTTCCCCCACCAAGACTCTACCTCCCCCTGTCAGAGTAGTATGTAGAATTGGGGATGCATGTGTCCACAAGTACCTTAACCATGAGGTGTGGACCTACCGTATTAGATGTGGAGCTGTGTCACATGCGGGCCATGCATTGCTGCATGTGTCTCTAATGCCTGTATGGTGCTGGAATGGTGGATAGTACTGCATTTAACAAGGGTTGAGTTGTGCAGAGTATTTGGTAGGAATCCGAAGCTGTGGTTCATATCACCATTCATATCCACAATGTGCAACACAGGCAGCCAACCTACCACTGCCTAGGAATAAGCGACAACGTCTACTTGTTTCGGTAGTAACAAGCTAATTACAATAACTTCTCCCTCAACCCAGTCTCTTCCCTCCTCCCCTCCCCATACTGTTTGGGAGTCATGGTTACTGCATAATGTCCTGGTCATTCAGTGAATGGCCATCACACCGTATAGGAGCACCCGGACGGGTTCTGGTGGTGACGATACACGCTGCCCAAAATGCGAGTATTAGACGGACCATATGACAAGATGGATGTGTAGCTCCTCTCGCCACTGGTCAAGGTGACCGTACAGCTTGATACGACGTGTATACCTGAATTTATGCTCGACGAGCACTTGCATGAACTTCATACAGTGCACGCCACAGTCATGGTTGTTGGGCTGCTTGGGCACCTGGTGGGAGGCCGGCATGTTGGGGACGTTAGCAAAGCATACGTTTGATGGCCATGATAGGGATTCAGATTGGGCTGTCATGATTAGCTGCATCTTGCGCGTCGTTATACGGCCCACCCATTCACTAACGTACACGTCCTTCACGTAGGGCCTAGTCTTGTGCATCTGCCGCTGCAAATACCTGCATAGGGGCAGATGGGGGAGGGGGGGGGGAAGGGAGGGGGTGGTTGCGGCGGATTTGGTGTATCCCAACGAGCAAAGGATACATATGTGGCTAGCAATATCGGTAAAGTGCACTCCTCATAGGAACGAGTGCTGCACTCACTGCCGGAGGTGTCCTCGAAGCCCTCATGCATGTCCTATGAGTCGGTGTGAATGAGAATGCTTGGCTCGGGGATTTTTTTTCTGCTGGCTGAACATCGTTCTTGATTACGAGTAAGCTCCAATGTCCCCTGCGGACGGGTGGAAGGGATGGGTCTGCCAACGATGGAGTTGTAATTGATTGCGACGCTCGTTAGGTCGCATTCGACAAGCAGTTGCTACGTATGCTTCATGTAGAGGCACTATGACGCATTGAAAGTCCATGATGTTTTGACCATAGGCAAAGTTCTTCGACTTGGTGTCCCGGTACCCGCAAGACGTAGTTGTAGAAGTAGGTCGAACTGTATCCACTTAGGCCGGTCATTCTGATGCCTGTACATAAGAAGTATGCGACAACCGCGAGCCGACGGGGCCAGGTGGGTGGATGTTTAGGATTTGGAGAGTGCTAACAGCACAATCCAACTGTGTTCATAGTGGTTGGCTGGTACGCGTTAGTATTTGAGTTGCATATCAACAGTATACAATTATGGTGAAATAGCTTTGAACCAACAATACTTTCGCGATCTGTATAGTGGTTCGCTTGGCGCACGATCCGTTATTCGCTAACGAGTTGGTTGTGACCTAAAGGGGTATGGCGAAAAAGTCCTGGACCAAAGGTGCTATCACTATCGATGGCTTCCGCATGTCACGGTTCCAAATGATATATTGACAGTGGCCGGTCCCCCCAAGCATGACCGACAATCCAACCAGTCAATCTCGTCATCCGTTGGAGTGTCCCATAAAATGTTCCAGCCATATGGACGGTCACGATTTATCCCCAGCTAAGCCGCATCCCCGACCATGCGTTGTGGTGAAACCCTAGCTTTGCCAACGTTTCGCACCCCCAGGCTTGCCGAGCAGTGCCTGTTCTCCTCGACTTAACTGGGCCCATTCGCTATTCATTATTGTGCTTTGCAGTTAGGTTGGCAAAGCTCGTAGCATCTGTGCCAGTCATGGTAGACCCTAGCTAGCAGTATCCCACTGGCAAGGAGAGCCAGCCCGTTGGAAAAAGGCACCCACTAAACGCGGAGCATTCATGGAGATCTCGATGCATCACTCCTAATCGCCGCCCGCTTTGACACGTTGAAGCCCATGCCTCAAGGGCATGCGGGGCCACGATT
>BQMB01002198.1:730000-794264 GCA_027943415.1 Closterium sp. NIES-67 | reverse complement strand
TCCGAACGAGCTACCGCCATACCGAACGCATCGACACGAGATCGTGGAGGAACCGGGTTCGAAGCCGACCTTCCGAGCACCATACCGGCTCAGCCCTACGGAGCTGACCGACATGAAAAAACAAATCGAGTATCTCCTAGCCAAAGGACTCATCCGGCCATCCACTTCGCCGTACGGTGCCCCAGTACTCTTCACCCCGAAACCGGACGGAAGCCTGCGCATGTGCATCGACTACCGAGCTCTTAACAAGCAGACCATCAAGAACAAATATCCGATACCGCAAATCGATGACGTGCTTGACCAGCTTCGGGGAGCTACGGTATTTTCCAAACTGGATCTGCGGTCCGGATACTGGCAGATACGGATGGCGGACAACTCTATCCACAAAACTGCTTTTCGAACTCGGTACGGATCGTACGAGTATTTGGTCATGCCGTTCGGACTCACCAACGCGCCGGCAACGTTCCAAGCCGAAATGAACCACATTCTACGACCACTTCTGGACGAATGCGTGGTGGTGTACCTGGACGACATCCTCATCTACTCGCGCGACATGAAGCAGCACGTCGAACACCTGCGACGCGTCTTCGAAATTCTTCGACGAGAACGATTCTACGTCAAACTGTCCAAGAGCGAATTCGCCCTGGAGAAAGTCCAATTTCTAGGATACTTGGTGAGCGCTCAAGGAGTTCACGTCGACCCCAAGAAAGTCGAAGCCGTACGTACGTGGAAGACACCCGAGAACGTGAAGGAGTTGCAGCAGTTCCTAGGCTTCGCTAATTACTACAACAGGTTCGTGCCACAGTATGCGAAACTCGCGGCACCACTCACGAATCTGTTGAAGAAGAACACGCCCTACAAATGGGAGACGAAGCACCAGGAAGCCGTGGAGCAGCTGAAACAAGCACTAACGTCCGCACCGGTGCTCATCTTGCCAGATCCCGAACGTGACTACGTCATTGAAGCAGACGCCAGTGATCAGGCCGTGGGTGCAGTCTTGATGCAAGACCAGGGGAATGGACTGCAACCAATTGCCTACCTCAGCAAGAAACTGCACGGGGCAGAACTAAACTACCCGATACACGACAAAGAGGCTCTTGCTATCATCATCGCCTTCAAAGCGTGGAGATGCTATCTCGAAGGACGAAAAACGACCGTCTACACCGACCACTGCAGCCTGAAATACTTGAAGACACAACCCAACCTTTCCAGGCGGCAGGTCCGGTGGATTGACTTCCTCGAGACACACTTCCACTACGACATCGTGTACAAGCCCGGCCACAAGAACAAAGCAGACGCTCTCAGCCGGCCTGCACACGTTGCCGCGATCCAGGTCGAAGGGATGAATCCACTACTCAAGGGACTCTTCACACACGGGTACGCCATCGACCCCGAAATTCCCTTGGCAGAAAAGCGACATCTGCTACAGTGGGACAGGGACATCGCGTACCGGAAAGGATCAACAAAAATCTGGGTACCCAATTACCCTCCTTTGCGCCAGTTACTACTCGAAGAATATCACGACGTCCTCTACGCCGGACACTTCGGTAGCAACAAGACGCTCACCGGTATCGCCAAACACTACTACTGGCCCCATATGGCAGACGACGTCCAGAAATTCGTCACCTCGTGTGATACATGTCAGCGGATGAAGAGCAGCAAGCAGAAAAAGGCGGGACTACTGCAGCCTCTTCCTGTCCCAGAACAACCATGGCAAGTGGTTAGCCTGGACTTCATCACCGGGTTACCACCTACCTCCAGCGGTCATGACGCCATCCTTGTCGTCATTGACAAGTTCTCCAAAATGGGACACTTCATCCCGACACACACGACGGCACGCACCGAGGAGACAGCACAGCTCTTCGTTCGTCACATCATCTCACAGCATGGCATCTCAACTACACTCATCTCCGACCGAGACCCCAAGTTCACTAGCAAGTTCTGGAAGGAACTTATGTCTCTGCTCGGCACCAAACTCGCCATGTCCTCCGCATACCATCCGCAGACAGACGGACAGACCGAGCGCCTCAACCAAATTGTTGAGCAACTCCTCCGAGCATCCTGCAAGGACGACATCTCCAAATGGGACTTGCACCTGCCCGTACTCGAGTTTGCTTACAACAATGCCACACATGCCGCTACTGGACAGACGCCGTTCTTCCTCTGCTACGGACGCCACCCACTCACACCACAAAAACCGACAGCATCACCTACAGTCCAACCCGCACATGATTTCATTACAACCATGCATCAACTTTGGGATCGGACCCATAAGCGCCTCCTTGACATTCAACAGCAACAGAAGCGCCAAGCCGATCGCCATCGCAACGATCACACCGTCACGGTGGGAGACCAGGTGCTTCTTGACACCCGCAACCTGGACATCAGCCATCTCCCATCTAAACTTCGACCTCGCTTCTGCGGGCCTTTTCTCGTTGAAGCACAGGTCACTCCTGTTACCTTCCGCTTACGCCTGCCAGCTACCTGGAAGATTCATAACGCCTTCCATGTCCAACTTCTGAAGCCCTATCGAGATCCTAACACGATCTGCGTGGGACGCCAGCCGCCGCCGCCGCCGCCCGTCCTCGTCCAGAACGAACCCGAGTACGAGGTCGAGTCCGTGCTCGCACACCGCCGTCGTCGGAATGGCACCGTGGAGCTTCTCATCCGTTGGAAGGGTTATGATCCTTCTGAGGACAGCTGGGTCTCTGAGACCGACATGGGTAACGCCCGTCGTCCTCTGCATGACTACCTTGTCAAGCAGGGTGTTACTTCTACCACCCAGCTTTGAGGGGGGGAAGTGTGAGAGTACGACTCCGTTACACCACTTGGCCTTTTCCATATTTCATCTTCATTTCATTCCTCTTTTTATCTCACCTCCTTTTGCCTCATATTCCCCATTTTCCATTATCCTTTGGTTTCTTCCCTTATTATAATTATATCACCGACCAAGCATGGAATGTTCTAGACACGCTATCTAGCGTAATCCTGTCGTAATCTCTTAAAGCCAATAGCCTCGCGTGGCTATACGCAGGGTGATTCTATCTTCTAGAAGGGTCTATTCCCTTAGGATAAGGTAAACCTGGTTACCTGATGTATTCTGGAAGTATAAAAGCGCCTTGTACCGATCGATAGTGCAACCTTTCCTCGACACATTCGATCCTGTGACACTTACCCATTGCAGTTGAGGCTATGCTTGTGGCCATTCCTGCGCCATCTCCATTTTCCTTGTATTCCCTTATCAGCTCGGTGTATTCCAATAAAAATGCTATCAGTCCGGTAGATAACACTACACGCCATGGCCTTGCTCAGGAACGATGCTCCCCTGAAAAGTGCAGTCCTCTGGTTTTGCGACTAGCGGGGCCTTGCTTGCAGGTCGGCACATAGAGTGCCCGTCCTGTCATGTCGCCCCTGACGCGACGGCGAAGCGAAGAGTGACACTTGAGATTTATGAGGGCTATGAAGGCAGATCTCTCCTCTCGCCTACTGTTCTTTGGTGCATGGCATTCAGCAGTCCTTGTGTAATTGCCATTAGTGCTTGCAACTTGGTGCTTGCATTTTTTCCACAAACACACCTGCAACCTAGGGATATGCCCCTGAATCCTGGAATACGATATGCAGTTACATACCGATAGCGTTCACAGAGCGTTGCCTAATCGAATGATTGCATCTCAAAGTCAATCTCTGGTGGTACCTCCCAGTATTCTACAAATTCTGCCACCTCCTCCGCCTTACAATTCTCGTACAATCCTTCCCCCTCTTCCATGTATAGTGAGCCAAACGTAATATGTATCAGCCAGGGCAGCCGCACTCTTGCATACATGTGATCCCCCAGCAGCCCGGAGTAGTCCAAGTAGCAGCGGAAGCGATGGTGCCTAAGCTGCAACGGAATACCATCCGGCGACTCTGCGGTGCACCCTTCGCAGCACACCCGAATCACATTCTCAACCGTGCGCAAGGCATGCGCCTCCTCACTCTCGCCCCTGAGCCCAAGCCATTCAGCACTTCACTGCTCGAGGACAGTGTACTGTTTAGGAAACATGCGTGCAAATGCCGGCAGGGTCCAGCACCTGGATGCAGAATAACGCATCGGTGGCAGTCTTGTCCTTTGACGGACACGATGACCGAGACATGTGGCACGGGGGGGCAGGAGAGGGATAAAATGGCTGAAAGCAGCACGGGATGGACTGCAGCCAGCAGCACACACCCCTTCAGCTGGTTGCTCCTCATGGCTGCCGAGGGAGAGGACAGAGACGAGAAAAGGGAACAACTGAACTGATTGCAGCACACACACCCCTTCAGTTGGTTGCTCCTCAGACTGCTGGGGGGGGACAGATACCAGAAAAGGGAACAACTCAACTAGTTGCAACTCACACCTCTTCAGCTGGTTGCTCCTCAGGCTGCTGACGGGACAAGGGAGCGACAGGACAGGACAGGACATACAAGGGCAGGGCAGGATAGGACATGGCAGGACAGGACAGGACAGGACAATACAGGACAGGACAGGACAGGACAGGACAGGACAAGGCAGGACAGGACAGGATAGGACAGGGCAGGACAGGACAGGACAGGACAGGACAGGACAGGACAGGACAGGACAGGACAGGACAGGACAGGACAGGACAGGACAGGACAGGACAGGACAGGACAGGACAGGACAGGACAGGACAGGACAGGACAAGACAGGACAGGACAGGACAGGACAGGGCAGGACAGGACAAGACAGTACAGGGCAGGACAGGGCAAGACAGGGCAGGGCAGGGCAGGACAGGGCAAGACAGGGCAAGACAGGGCAGGGCAGGGGGGGACAGGACTGGACAGGGCAGGGCAGGGCATGGCATGGATGGGGGGGGGGGGGGGGGTTGTTGGGGGTTGGCGCGAGGAGGGGAGGATGGGTGCGGGGCTGTATGAGGTCATCTCGGCTTTCAAGAGGGCTGAGAGAGGGCGAGATGGGGGGGGGGGGGAGGGGGGGCAGAGGGGCGGGGGGGGTGGTCTGTGAGATAATGGGATCCCGCGGACTGCAGAGACGTGGTCCAGTCCCTGGGTTGGGAACGGAGACATGAGTATGTTGCGGCACGTCCGCATTCTTGGTGATGGCCCGGCTGTTAGGGGAGATGGTGGGGTTGGGAGGGGCTTTGGCGGGTAGGGGTGCCTGAAGCGGGAGCGTAGTCGCATGGGAATGGAGAAGCATGCTCATTACAGAGGTACACGTGGGGAATCGTAGGCGCTGCTTCATTGGTTCACCCCCACGCTTAGCGTGTCTCCCTGTCGTTGCGCGTCTCCCTGCCTGTGCGCGTCGCGCAAACGTTAGCGCGTTTCCCTGCCTTAGCACGTCTCCCTGCCATAGCGTGTCTTCCTGCATTGGCGCGTCTCCCTGCCTTAGCGCGTATCCCTGCCTTAGCGCGTCTCCCTGCCATAGCGCATCTCCCTGCCTTTGTGGGCCTCCCTGCCATAGCGCGTCTCCCTGCCTTGGCGCGTCTCCCTGCCTTAGCGCGTCTCCCTGCCCTAGCGCGTATCCCTGCCTTACCGCGTCTCCCTGCCTTAGCGCGTCTCCCGGCCTTAGCACGTCTCCTTGCCTTAGCGCGTCTCCCTGTCTTAGCGCGTCTCCCTGCCTTAGCGCGTCTCCCTGCCTTAGCGCGTCTCCCTGCCTTAGCGAGTCTCCCTGCCTTAGCGCGTCTCCCTGCATTTGCCCGTCTCCCTGCCATTGCGCGTCTCCCTACCTTGGTCACAACATGGCTACATACGTGCCCGCCTATGCGCGTCTGTCTATTGTCTTACCGCCGCTTTGGTCGCTGATGACGTCCCTGCCCTGGAGGTGCACCCACAGTGCGTTCCAGTTGCGTAAGGTTCTCTTGCTCTAGGGCGACACGATTGTGTGTGCTATGGGTTGCTCTACTCGTAGATTGAGCTGGGTTGAGCAAGCTGCGTGCGACTGTTTTGTTTTCCCGCCATCCCAAATGTTGTGCGACTTTTACGGTCGCAGCGTAGGTCGCATGCACGTTTCCGGTCAGCTTTTTGGCACGCAAGTCGTTTCGCCACTTTCTGGTTTCATCCTAAATCTGAATCTATGTGTGAGTTCCACAAGCTACAAAGTTGGATGGCATCCCTTTCAAGTGGAAATTAAAAGCTTGTCTTGAATGCTATTTTAATCGCGGGCTTTAATAAGCCCTTTTAGCACACTCGTTAGCGGTTGTGACAAACACTGCCCAGCGATGATGGCAAATTCCACTGCAAGCACATGGCAGATACACACTATTGGAGTAAACCACGAATCAATTATACGAAGCACATGGCATATACTATACGCACTATTATCAAGAATGCTTAAGTGGTAACTCTGTCGAGTATACTTCAACACGCACCACAATCATATGAAAACACAATCGAAGGATAGAAATGGGGTCTAATCATGCATGCAGACATTCCCCCTTTAAAAATGTATCTGCTATGGAAGAACCTCATGTTTCCGCAACCAGATGAACACTCAAATCCGCGCTACAATGCATCCATGGCGGCTCAGGAATTGACTCCCTCGATTTCCTCCCAGAAAAAAAGATCCCGTTACATGCTGCTCACCGAATTCGTTCGTAGGCGTTAGACTAGACATGGGATCTAAAGGTCAAACGTCTGTCGCGCCGCGGGTGCTAGCGTCGTGGCGCGTTTCCTGGTCCCTCTGCTGTACCCCCCACAGCAGATTCGCCGGCCTTCGTCGCTGGCTCGTCCTACTCCCAGCAATCTCGCTCTTCTTCCTTACAGAGATCGTCGTTCTTAGATATAGCTGCTCCTCTCCCCCTTGGTCTAAATCAGAGTTAAAACCCGTTCCAGTGAACAACACCCTCGCACCGCCACCGGAATACCCCCAAGGGTTGGACGAGAGGAGTATAGATCGGTTGAAATATCCGGGTCGGAAGCGCGTGCTTGGGTTCGTCGGGGTGCAGACCGGTTTCGGCAGCCGCAAGAGGCGGGGGCTGCTTCGCGAGACGTGGTTCCCCGCCACGCCCCAAGACCACGAGCGGTGGGTGCTAGCGAGTCATGTCGGTAGTCCCGAGGTGGCTTATGTGGGAGTCGGCTCGCACCTCTGGCTGCTTCAAGGGACGTGGTTCCCCGCCACGTCCCAGGACCACGAGCGGTGGGTGTGGGTCTCTACGGACACGGGTACACGCGATGTGGCTCTTCTATGGCTTCCGGCCACGCCGGAGGCTCACAAGCGGCGGGTCTATGAGTCGCATAGGTAGGGGCGAGGTTGCTTATGCATGGTTCCTAGTCGCACCGGAAGAGACGACTCAAAAGTCAACTTATGCATGGTTGCCGGTCGCACCGGTAGAGACGACTCAAAGGTCAACTTATGCATGGTTGCCAGTCGCACGGGAAGATGACTGAGAGGTCGCTGTGGGTCACATAGTTGAGGCGTGGAGCGAGGTGAATTGTAGGTGAATTGTAGGTGAATTGTAGGTGAATTGTAGGTGAATTGTAGGTGAATTGTAGGTGATTTGTAGGTGAATTGTAGGTGATTTGTAGGTGAATTGTAGGTGATTTGTAGGTGAATTGTAGGTGATTTGTAGGTGAATTGTACGTCGACTCAGAGCTGACGCCGTAGGTCTCGTTTTACCGGGTTCTAAAAAAGGTCACCTCTGGCTGCTTCGCGAGACGTGGCTTCCAGCCACCCCCGAGGGTCACATGCACTCACTGGGTTTTTCCATCCAGTGGTGGTTGACTGGAATACTGATACGCACTTGAGAATTCGGAGGTGATACGAGCGGTAGCACTCATTATTGTTGATTTCGGAGTCATTCTTGAGAACTCTCAAAAATGTCTCAGATGCGGTTCCCAGCCACTCCAGTCCAGGGGATCACGAGCGCCAGCAGCCTACCAGGGGGTACCAGGGCATACCAGGGCATACCAGGGCATACCAGGGGATGCCAGGGCATACCAGGAAGTTTCAGGGCATACCAGGGGGTACCAGGGCATACCAGGAGGGTGATGGACGTAGGATCTCAAGCGGTGGGTCGCGAGATTCGGTTACTTTTGAAACGCACCAATTTTTTCGTGAGGTAGTGAGCGAGCCTGGCGAAGCAGGGGATACTTTTGAAATGCTGTGCTGTGCGATCTCCGCTCCTCTCCTTTCCTCTTCTTGAGTCTTCTCACAGTTAGGAAGTAGCGACAGGGCTGGTGTTTCGGGTCATCATGGGGCGCACGAGGAGCGCAGTGGATGACGACCTGCTACAGGCAGAGAACGGCACGCATGGGGACTAGTTTTGAGGAGCGCATGGAGCTGAGTCAAAACACGAGGAGCGCAGGGGATGAGGACCTGCTACAGGCAGGGAACGGCACCTATGGGGACTTCATCCACGCTCATGCGTCGTGATTTGCTGTGCTGCTGTGCTGTGCTCTGTGTCTGCTCCTCTCCTTTCCTCTTCGTAATGCCTCACAGCTTGGAGGCGGCGACACGGCTGATGTTTCGGTTCATCATGGAGCACACCAGGAGATCCGTGGACGAGAATCGCTGCAGGGCGAGAGCAGCACGTATGGGGACTTCCTGCACGCTCATGTGCCTTCACGTGATGTGATGTCCAGTGCTGTGTGTCTGCTCCTCTCCACCTCACAGCCTGGAAGCGGCGACAGGGCTGGTGTTTCGGTTCATCATCGGGCACACGAGGAGCGCCGTGGATGAGGAGTTATTGCAGGCGGAGAACAGCACGTACGGGGACTTCCTGCGGATAGACGTGGATGAAGCTTATTTGAATCTCAACCACAAGACGTAAGGTGCTTTTCGAGGTGATCTTTCTTCAATGGTATCCAACAACAAGACAGGCGTTCAAAGCAGCAAGCAGGTATAGTTGACTTTTTTTAGTTGACTCAAAAGACGTAAGGTGCTTTTTGAGGTGATCTTTCTTCAATGGTATCCAACAACTAACTAGGCAATCGTTCAAAGCAGCAAGCAGGTATAGTTTTTAGGCGCCTCCGAACGGGACTTGTTGTGGATTGTTGTGGATAGAGCTTATTTGAATCCCAACCACTAGACGTAAGGCTCTTTCTGCCGCTCTCTGAGTTATCAAAATCAGCACTTGCATTGGTAAAAAGTGCCCCTATAGGGGGGGGTTAACTGTGCATTCAAGAACTTGTTTCTCAATAACAAGACATAACCTGCTCCGTGCTTTAATGTCCTTTTTTCCCATGTTGGCCTCCTGTATCACCCTTGTTCCACTATACCCTTCATCCCTCTCCTTCGCTTGGACTATTTGACACCCTGCCTCTCATTCACTATCACCTTTCTCCGTGCCCAGGCTTATCTACTTCACCACTCTCTTCAAGCTGTATGAAGCGGAGTTTTATGTCAAGGCAGACGATGACATCTACCTCAGACCAGGTAGGCACAGTATGACATGAAGCTGATACCAGGTAGGCACAGTATGACATTAAGCTGATACCAGGTAGCCACAGTATGTCATTAAGCTGAAACCAGGTAGGCACAGTATGACATTCGGCTGAAACCAGGTAGGCACAGTATGACATTAGGCTGAAACCAGGTAGGCACAGTATGACATTAAGCTGAAACCAGGTAGCCACAGTTTGACATCAAGCTGAAAACAAGTTGGCACAGTATGACATTAGGCTGAAACCAGGTAGGCACAGTATGACATGAAGCTGAAACCAGGTTGGCACAGTATGATATTAAGCTGAAACCAGGTAGGCACAGTATGACATTTAGCTGAAACTAGGTAGGCACACTATGACGTCTACCTGGTACGAAGCTGAATGCAGGGTGTGCTTGCGCTCGCGTGCGCTCGTGGCTGTTATTCAAGATGATGATGTTCACGATCTCTTCTAATATATACATGATTACATATGGGTAAATACATATCTTCTAAGTTCTAATCACACTGAATATCTCTTATGACACGACTCTCCCAACCACCATGCAGATCGCCTCTCCTCCCTCATTTCCAGGACAAGAAAGTCACCCCGAACCTACCTTGGATGCTTGAAGAAAGGAGCTGTGTTCACTAACCCGAAATTAAAGTGGTAAGCTGCCGTGACACAGCCCATAAAGTGGACGTTCTTTTCGGTGGCTATCTCAGTCGATGCAGTCGGGCCTTCCTACTGATACCACACTCTCACACTATCCCATGAGTGCATTCGAGCAGGAAGGCCGCTGCTGCTGTCAGCAGGAAGGCCTCTGCTGCTGTCTGCAGGAAGGCCGCTGCTGCTGTCTGCAGGAAGGTCGCTGCTGCTGTCTGCTAGTACAGTTCGTCCTGATCTGCACTCTCCCTCAGACCACGCAGCTTATCTCTGGCCCCTTTTTTTAGGCGCCTCAAAAATAGACTATCTCTGGCCCCTTTTCCTGGCCTGTGGTTTTTTCTCTAATTGTTTTTTTCTCGTTTTTCTCAGGTTCGAGCCTAAGTCGTGGCTGCTGGTGTCCGAGTACTTCACCTTATTTTCAGCGGCGTTTTTGTTTCCCTTTCCCTCTCCCCTCCTCCTTCCCCATGCCTCCCGCCCCCTGTCGTCTGCACAGGTTTGAGCCCAAGTCATGGCTGCTGGGATCGGAGTACTTCTTGCATGCATACGGCCCCATATACTCGCTGTCTTACGACGTCGTCAACATTCTCAACGCCATTCCCAAGGGCAGGTGAGCCTGTGGTGCTATGGTATGGACCTCCCAAGGCGGGTGTGTTGAAGTGCGGGCGGGCATGCCTACGGCCCCATATACTCGCTGTCTTACGACGTCGTCAACATTCTCGGCGCCATTCCCAACCAAGGGCATGTGAGCCCGTGGTGCTATGGTATGGACCTCCCAATGGGGGTGTGTTGTAGTGCAGGCGGGCACGCCTACGGCCCCGTATACTCGCTGTCTTACGACATCGTCAACATTCTCAACGCCATCCCCAAGGGCAGGTGAGCCTGGTGGTGTGGGCTGGTCTGATAAGGAAGTGAGCGAACATGCCTTGTATTGAGCGCATGCCTATGGCCCAGATACTCGCTTTCTTAGGGCGTGGTGAATATTTCCCACGCCATCCCCAAGGGCAGGTGAGCTTGTGGTGCCATGGTAGTGGACCTCCCAAGGGCAGGTGAGCTTGTGGTGCCATGGTAGTGGACCTCCCAAGGGCAGGTGAGCTTGTGGTGCCATGGTAGTGGACCTCCCAAGGGCAGGTGAGCTTGTGGTGCCATGGTAGTGGACCTCCCAAGGGCAGGTGAGCTTGTGGTGCCATGGTAGTGGACCTCCCAAGGGCAGGTGAGTTGTAGAGGGGGGGGGCATGCATGCAGCCTAATATGTGGTTAATAGTCTCTCAACCCTATTTCCAAGGGCAGGTTAGACCTTGCATGTGACACTGACTGCACTATTGAGGTGCCTCTAAACTGCTCCTTTCTGCGCTCTCTTTTGTCCCATCGCAGGCTGCGCATGTTCCTCAACGAGGATGTGACTGTAGGAGCATGGATGCTGGCATTCGACGTGTCTCATGAAATGAGCTGGCCGCTCTGCCAGAATAACTGCACGCCCACTGCTGTGGCGGTGTGGGACATGCCCACCTGCGCCGGCCTCTGCAAGCCCGATGTGCAGATGAAGGTGCTGCATGACAACCCCGCCTGCTCTGGAAGAGTGCCAGCGTAACTCACTGCAATTATTCCATTCTTTATAGCCAACGGGTTAGGGTCGGATTGGACTCCGAGAACACCCTCGAGCCACGACTGGCTGTGGGGAGCTCGTGAGCTCCAGCCTATACTAGCTCACGTGCTCTTTTGTGTATGGTCTGTTGTGAGGCAGCCACCTGCCAGAACTACCCTAAAAATTTTCCCACAACCCACAAAAGGCTTTTTGCTGAGCAAGCAACTTCAGATGTTTTCCGCTACACTCCGAGCACATTTACAAACATGCTGCCAGCCACGCACGCCTAACAGTAAAACCACAAGGATTCCCACATGCGCTAACACCTCTGCCAGAATAGATTGCCCTGTCCTCTGCTGTGGCCGTGTGGGACACGTCCACTTGCAAACCTCGCGAGCATATGTGAGAGGTACCATACTGTCAGAAACCCAGTCACTAACCACTGGGTTAAAAGGGCTTGTTGAATAGCGGGTAAGTGCGCCCATAGCCCCCAAGGCTCTGCACCTGTAGCCCTTCCCCGAGGATCTCAAGGGCAACCCCAGCGGGTCACTCAACACCCCCCCCCCCGCAAGGATAGGTGGAAGACACGAGCGCCTCTGCAGCGCTGGCACTGGGAGTTGAACCCA
The DNA here is from genome assembly GCA_027943415.1 of Closterium sp. NIES-67. Taxonomy (NCBI): domain Eukaryota; kingdom Viridiplantae; phylum Streptophyta; class Zygnematophyceae; order Desmidiales; family Closteriaceae; genus Closterium; species Closterium sp. NIES-67. The sequence goes on along the minus strand of BQMB01002198.1, from coordinate 782,036 downwards.
AGACCTTTGGCTCAGATACCTTTGGCCCTCCTGTTCAGTCCTCGCCGGCCGCCCCTCCCCCAGCGTCCCCTCCCCAGTCCCCCCTCCACCGCCTCTGCCGCCACTGCAGCCGTCGTTGTCGCTGCCGCCGCCGCCGCCGCCGCCGTCGCAGCACCCGTTCGCTGACTCTGGGGGTGCTCGTCCCGGTAGCTCTGGGGGTGGTCCCTCTGGGGGTGCTGGTGTGGAGAGTGCCGGTGGTAGCCGAGGAGCAGCTTGCGGTCCCGGTGTCGCCGTTGTGCCGCCGCAGCAGCAGTCCCCGCCGGTGTCAGCCCTTCGCCTGCTCGGCCTTCCGTCCCCCGACCCTGCGTCGGTTCCTCCCCGGCCGTCTCCTCCTCTTCCTGTCTACGGCCCTGTCTTCCCTCCGCCGGACTCGTCCCCGGCCCGTCTCCCCCCTCGTTCCCCTCCTGTGTCCCCTCCTCTGTCTCCTGACCCGACTCCTCCGTCGCACGTCTGGTCCCACCGTCCCTCCCGCGCTCGTCCTGCCTCGCCTGTCTTGCGCTCCCACCCTATGTTGCTTCGTTCCCATGCGTCTTGTCCTCCCCTTCTGCCGTCGCCTCCTCCGTCCTCTCTTGTTGTTGCACCCCCCCCGCTGTCTGACTACCTTCGTGCCGCTCGTCCCCTTGTTCCTCGGGTCCTTGCCTCTCTCGTTACCGACCCGTCTGTTCCGACCTCGTGCCTTGACGCTCTTGTCGCTGCTGTCGCTGACTTCGCCTCTACCCGCCGCCTTGACTACGCCACCGCTCTGGTCTCTGACCCTGCCTGTCCTCCGTCTGTCGGGGGTGCTCCTGCCCTTGGCAGTGACGTCCTGGAGGACCGCCAGTTCGAGCTTGCTTTCCTCTCCGAGGCTGCTCCCCATCTCTGTTCCATGCTGCTAGTCCCTGAGGGTGACCCAGACGCTTTCGACATCCCGACCCCTCGCACTTACGCTGAGGCGACTTCGGGACCCTGGGCCTCGCAGTGGATAGCTGCCATGGAGCAGGAGATGGCATCTTGGAGATCCACCAGCACCTTCGTCGACGCAGTTCCCCCACCTGGGGTGAACGTAGTCGATGGCCGCTGGCTCTTCAAGGTGAAGCGCCCTCCTGGAGAGCCGCCTGTCTTCAAGGCGCACTATGTGGCTAGAGGCTTCAGTCAGCACGAGGGGGTGGACTTCTTCCAGACCTTCGCTCCGACCCCAAAGATGACTACTCTTCGGGTTCTGTTACACCTAGCTGCTCAGCGTGACTACGAGCTTCACTCCCTCGACTTCTCCACTACCTTCCTTCAGGGCAGCCTACACGAGCAGGTCTACCTGCGGCGCCCTCAGGGCTTCACTGGCACCTTCCCTCCTAGGACCCAGTGGCGGCGCCCCGTCTACGGCCTGCGCCAGGCTCCCCGTGAGTGGCACGACACTCTCCGTGCTACGCTTGCTGACCTGCAGTTCTTTCCATCTTCCGCAGACCCTTCACTCTTCGTTCGTGCTGGCCAGACTCAGTTCTACATCCTTGTTTACATCGACGACCTGGTCTTTGCCACAGCTGACAGGGACGCACTGGCCTCCGTGAAGGCAGAGCTGCTGAAGAGACACACGTGCACTGACCTTGGAGAACTGCGCCGTTACCTTGGCTTGCAGATCTCCAGGGACAGAGCAGCGCGCACCATCACCCTGACTCAGTCACACTTGGTGCGCCAGGTCCTTCAGAGGTTCAGCCTTCAGTTCTCCTCTGCACAGCCCACCCTTCTGCCTGTAGACCACAGACTCTCCGCTCTAGTGTCTGAGGAGTCGGTAGAGCCCAGCGGCCCCTACGCAGAGCTGGTGGGTTGCCTCATGTACTTGATGACTTGCACTCGCCCAGATCTCGCATACCCTCTCAGCATCCTGGCTCGCTTTGTGGCCACAGGCAGGCACCGACCGCAGCACTGGTCTGCCGCTAAGAGGGTTCTGCGTTATCTTGCTAGTACATCGGGCATGGGGTTAGTGCTAGGAGGACGCAGGCCAATGGTCCTTACTGGACACACAGACGCTTCGTGGGCAGTCGACGCTGAGACACTCAGGTCTACCCAGGGCTACTGCTTCAGCCTTGGCTCAGGTGCCGTCTCGTGGAGAGCTACCCGCTCCTCGTCTGTTGCGCAGTCCAGCTGTGAGGCTGAGATCTACGCTGGTGCCATGGCGGCACAGGAGCTCCGCTGGCTGACCTTCTTGCTCACCGACTTAGGTGAGCGGCCTAGCTCTGCCCCGGTCCTGTTCGCTGACAACAGGGCCATGATCCTCCTGTGTCAGGAGCCTCGACTCGAGGGCAGAGCAAAGCACATTCAGCTGCGGTACTTCCTCCTGCGTGAGCTACAGCAGCGACGACAGGCTCGCGTAGTACACTTGGCCTCAGGTGCCAATACGGCTGATATCTTTACGAAGGCGCTTGCGCCTAAAGATCATCAGCGGCACTGTGTACAGCTTGGTCTAGTTCCTGTAGCCTCTCACTTGATAGGACCTTGACTTTGTACTGTCCTTTATACGTATACTCAGACTGGACTTGTGTCCTCTCCCAGTGGCTGGACTAGTAGTGGCGCCCTGCTCTTGTTCTTGCCTTGTTTGTACTCCTTCTGACTGGTCTCTCAGACCCTTGTCTCAGCGGTTGGACTAGTAGTGCCGCCCTGAGCTGTTTGTTTAGAGCATTCCCCTATGCAGTCTAGGGGGTGTGTCAAACATGTGTATTTGTCATGTTTGTATAGACTGTATAGGGTCGTCTCTTAGAGAGTACAACACTTAGATATATCTGTGTGTTCACTCCATCTATCATACTCTTCTCAGTTTCTGTTACATACTTACATCCCACGACCACATGCAATGAGCTGGTTGTTAAAATTTATATATTGTGTTATATAATTGTTAGGCTTGGTAGCTTACTGAACTTTACTGTAGAGGGTACAACACCCCGCCTTATATCCCTCTCTTCTTTTCCCAACCTCTTTTCTCTCCTCAACTTTCCTAGCACCTAAAACCTCTTGCCATTCTCATGGCTCCTCCTAGCTCCTAGCTAAACCTTGAGCCATTCTATGGCTTCCTAGGTAAGCTAGTCTTTTGACATGGTATCAGAGCAGTTCGTTCCTTGTGGGCCTGCTCCTCGAGTTTCCGCTGCGTGCTCGTTTCTCTCTCTATCTCGCGCTGCCATGGCGGCCGCGTCAAGCTGCTGTGGCCGCGACATCGTGTCGCGGCGTCGCCGTCGACGTCCATGGCGCCCGCATCCTGCTGTTGTGGCCGCGCCGTCGTGCCGCTGCTCCGCCGTCGCGTCAAGCTGCTGTGGCGATGTGACGGCGCCGTCACGCTGCCGCGGCGTCTACGCGACAGCGCGCGGTCGGCGTAACGGCGACGTCGTGCTGTCGTCGCAGCGTCGACGTCCCGCTGCGGCATCGGCGCCGCTCCATGACGGCGTCGTCGGGCTGCAGCCGGCCGCGCGACGCCTGTGGCGCCGCTAGACCGGCCGCCCGCATGTCAGCGTGTGGCGCTCCCTCCCCACCCCCCCTCCTTCCCCTGTGTCCTCTTCCTTTCCGCAGACGACGGCTGACTCCCGCCGGCCGTTCCACCGTTGCGGGGCCTGGCCACGTCACCGAGAGGTGCGGGTGCCGCCGCCGCCGCCACTGTTGTCGAAGCCGCCGCCGCCGCCACTGTCGCCGCTTGCGTCGGGGCCACGCAGCCGCACGCCGCCGCCGCCGCCGCTGTCGACACTGCCGCCGCTGCCGCCGTCGCCGCCGCAGCCCCTGCGGTCGACGTCGCCGCCTCACGCGCCGTGGAGTCGACTGACCTAGTGTCGCTGTCACTGTGGCTGGAATGGGGGTGCTAGGTTAGGGGGTGTGGGTGTGTGTGGGCATGTGACTACCAAGCCTAAGGGGTGTGTTAAAATTATATATTGTGTTATATAATTGTTAGGCTTGGTAGCTTACTGAACTTTACGATAGAAGGTACAACACCTCTCCTTGTATCCCTCTCTCTTCTATTCCCAACCTCTTTTCTCTCCTCAACTTTCCTAGCACCTAAAACCTCTCGCCATTCTCATGGCTCCTCCTAGCTCCTAGCTAAACCTTGTGCCATTCTATGGCTTCCTAGCTAAGCTAGTCTTTTGACACTGGTGTCAAATGAATGTCCAGTTTGAGGCATCCTGCTTATAGGGGAAAGGCAGAGAAAGTTTTGGGGGAGTTGCGTCAGAATGCTGAGTCAGAATGAGTGGGGCTGAGTCAGAATGGGTGGGGCTGAGTCAGAAAGGGTGGAGCCGAGTCAGAATGGGTGGAGCTGAGTCAGTGCAGCACGGCTTTTCCCAATCTGCGAAAGTGAATGGTGGTTCCCCCCACTGTAGGCTACAGCTGCCACTCTCCACCCCTCGTTCGCCTGGGGCCAGGCTGCACCTGGGTCGGAGCCAGACAAGTTATTTTCGACCTCAGTGGCTGAATGGTTCCTTCCACGCTTGCAGTCCTGCTGCCACCCCCTCCTGCTCCCCACCCCCTCCCACCGCCCCTTCACTTGGCATGCTGCTGTGCCTGGGACTGAGTCAGCGCTGCAATCTCCGACCTGAGAGTGTGAATGGTCGCTTCTGTGCCAGCAGTCACAGCTGCCACTGCATCCCACCACTCCTTGACTTTTGGTGTGGCTGTGCCTGCTGCCACGGTCGCTGCCTCATGCAGTGCTGGTGCTGTCTCCTGCACCACCTGCAAGCCCGCCAGGATCTGGGAGGGAGAGGGAAAGATAAGGAGGGAGGTTATTGCTACCACTGCATCCCATCCCACCACTCCGTGAGGTGGGGTGTGGCTGTGCCGGCTGCCACGGTTGCTGCCTCATGCATCGAAGGTGCTGTCTCCTGCACCACGTGCAGGCCTGCCAGGATCTGGGAGTGAGAGAGAAGGATAAAGGAGGAGGGAGGTTATTGCTGCCACCGCATTTCATCACTCCTTTGCCTGCGGCGTGGCTGTGCCTGCTGCCACGGTTGCTGCCTCATGCAGTGCTGGTGCTGTCTCCTGCACCACCTGTAGCCCTGCCAGGATCTGGGAGTGAGAGGGAGTGTGTGTGTGTGTGTGTGTGTGTGTGAATGCAATGAGGTGAGTGAGTGAGACAGGAAGTGAGAAGGTCAGAGGGAACGGCACATTGCCACCACTCCTGCCTCACGCAGCGATGGTGCAGTCTCCTGCACCACCTGTAGCCCTGCCAGGATCTGGGAGTGAGGGGGAGCGTGTGTGTGTTCTTGAGTTGCTGAAAAGGCCATACTGCTTTCCCTTCTTTTACGGTATGACTGTGCCTGCTGCCGATGTTGCTGACTCATGCAGCGACTGCGCCGTCTCCTGCACCATCTGCAGCCCTGCCAGGATCTGGGAGTGAGAGGGAGTGAGAGGGAGCGAGAGGGAGCGAGAGGGAGTGAGAGGGAGTGAGAGGGAGTGAGAGGGAGTGAGAGGGAGCGAGAGGGAGCGAGAGGGAGTGAGAGGGAGTGAGAGGGAGTGAGAGGGAGTGAGCGGGAGTGAGAGGGAGTGAGAGGGAGTGAGAGGGAGTGAGAGGGAGTGAGCAGGAGGGAGTGTGTGTTTAGAAGTGGACTCAAAAGGCAGTACCACCATCCATTTACCTGGTGGAAGAATTGGTGTGCGTGTGTGGTTATTGACGATTAAGTCTCTGTGTGTGACAGTAGGAACGATGCACCTTGTGACAGACTGACCTGGAGAACAGCAGAGTGTTGCCGGTGCACGGCAGAGGCTCGAGGGCCTAACTTGATGGGACGAGGGGGGGGGTTGCGCTGCATCCAAGGGAGCAGGTCCTGAGGGGAAACAGAGGTGGGAGGGGCCATGGGGTGCATGGGGTGCATGGGGTGCATGGGGGCAATGGGGTGCATGGGGTGCATGGGGTGCATGGGGTGCATGGGGTGCATGGGGTGCATGGGGTGCATGGGGTGCATGGGGTGCATGGGTTGCATGGGGGGCAACGGGGTGCATGGGGAGCATGGGGTGCATGAGGTGCAATTTTGAGTCGACTCAAAAGACACCTCGCTGCAGCTGCATCCAAGGCAGCAAATCCCGAGGGGAAAGGGAGGTTGGGGGGGGGGGGGGATGGGGAGCATCTTGAGAGTAGGGCGAGGGGGCCGGTTGCGCTGCATTCAAGGCACAAGGTCCTGAGGAGATAGGGGGAACACGAGTCTAGTTTTGAGGCGCCTCAAAACGAGATAGGGGGGAACACGAGGTGCATAGGAGGGAGAATGAAGGCAGCAGCTACTGCGGAGTTAGGGCCGGGGGGGGGGAGTGGGGGGGTGGGTGGGGGAGCATAGGAGTGAGCACGAAGGCAGCACAAGGTGGAAAAGGGCTGTGTGGTGTGCATGGGGTGCGTCGAAGCATCATGAGGGAAGGGCGAGGGGATGGTGGCGCTGCACCCATGGGAGCAGGTCTCGAGGGAGAAAAGGGGCACCAAGAGGTGGGTGCAGGGAGGCATAGGGTTCGTTGGGGAGGAGTGAGGGGGGGCCAGCACGAGGGCAGCATGAGGGCAGCAGGAGGGGAACATGGGCAGGTGGGTTGCAGGGGGGCATGAATGAGGGGAGCCGTGGGGGAACAGATGTCAGACTCATCACCCTCTCACCCCAATCACTCTGTGGACATTCTGGCAGGCAAGTTAGAGGTAGTGTCTTCTGGTCACATGCATTGATCCACCTCACGCCACTCAGGTACGCTCACCCACTCACCCTGTCCACCTTATTGGCAACCTCGTTAGCAAAAGAGAGAGGGGCGTGTATTAAAGCTCCCCAAGTTACCCACTCACCCTCTCACCCAATCCACTCACCCTGTCTTTCGTCTGAAGCCCAGAAGAGCCTCACCACTGCCCACTCACCCTATCCACTTTATTGGCAACCTCGTTAGCAAGACCGAGGTAGCGCCGCACAGCAGCAGTGAGACTGGCATCAGCCACAATGCTTCCCTGTCTCTCATCTGACGCCTAGAGGTGCCCCACCACTGCCCACTCACCCTGTCCACTTTATTGGCAACCTCGTTAGCAAGGCTGAGGTACCGCCGCACAGCAGCAGTGAGATTCGCATCAGCAGCTGTGGTGTGCTGCTGGCTCTGGTCTCGCAGGGGGTCCACCACACACTGAGGACAGGGGGGAGTGGATTTGGGGGAAAGTTTAACGCATTAGGGTTAGAGGAGAGGGGAAAACTGGGCAGAAGGCAGAGCCAGCATCAAGGGCAGCATCAGCTGCCGTGTGCTACTGGCTGTGCTCTCGCAGAGGGGCCACCACACACTGTGGGGCAAGGAGCAAGGGGGCTCAAAGTTAAGACTAAATGGGAAAAGCGCGCTGAAGGCTGGCAGCAAGGGTAACATCGCCAGCTGCCTTTGCTGCTGGCTCTGGTCACGCGGAGGGTCCACCACACACTGAGGACAGGGGCTATAGGAACCGGGAGGTTGCTAAACGTATTAGGAGGATTAAAGAAGCGGGGAAAACAGACCGAAAGGCTGGCATCAAAGGCAACATCAGCTGCCGTGTGCTGCTGGCTGTGGACTGGCCGATATTCCACCACCACACACTGAGGGGGAAGGTGTGCTTATCAGGGTTTAGGGAGACGAGGATAAAAGCCACGGCAACCTGATCGGCCAGTAGGATGGTGTCATCGTGACTCTGCTACTTCCTCTCCCTCATGTACGTCCTCTCGACTCCCTCCCCTGTCTCTCCTCTCTCCCCTGTCTCTCCTCTCTCCCCTGTCTCTCCTCTCTCCCCTGTCTCTCCTCTCTCCCCTGTCTCTCCTCTCTCCCCTGTCTCTCCTCTCTCCCCTGTCTCTCCTCTCTCCCCTGTCTCTCCTCTCTCCCCTGTCTCTCCTCTCTCCCCTGTCTCTCCTCTCTCCCCTGTCTCTCCTCTCTCCCCTGTCTCTCCTCTCTCCCCTGTCTCTCCTCTCTCCCCTGTCTCTCCTCTCTCCCCTGTCTCTCCTCTCTCCCCTGTCTCTCCTCCTCCCCTGTCTCTCCTCTCTCCCCTGTCTCTCCTCTCTCCCCTGTCTCTCCTCTCTCCCCTGTCTCTCCTCTCTCCCCTGTCTCTCCTCTCTCCCCTGTCTCTCCTCTCTCCCCTGTCTCTCCTCTCTCCCCGGTCTCTCCTCCCTCCCCTGTCTCTCCTCTCTCCCCTGTCTCTCCTCTCTCCCCTGTCTCTCCTCTCTCCCCTGTCTCTCCTCTCTCCCCTGTCTCTCCTCTCTCCCCTGTCTCTCCTCTCAGATACCCGAGTCTCCTGAGTCAGCAGAAGCAGGCAGCGAGCCAACCCACCAGGGCGGCCAGCAGGATCATCTCGTGGTGGATCTGCTGCTTCTTCTTGCATTCTTCTCCCGTGCGTTGCGTATGTCTTGTCGGATACAATAGCCGTGACAAACCCACTACAGCCCATCTGAGCCGCCAGCAGGATGGTTTCATCGTGAGTCTGTTGCTTCCTCTTGCATTTCTCTTCCGTGCATTGAATACGTGATGATACAACAGCCAGCCACGACGACAACCCCCCTACAACCCACCAGGGCGGCCAGCAGGATGGTTTCATCGTGAACCTGCTGCTTCCTCTCCCCCTTATCCTCTCTCCCCTGTCTCTCTTCTGAGTTAGCCAAGGACGCAGCAAGGCAACCCACCTGAGCCGCCAGCAGGATGGTTTCATCGTGGATCTGCTGCTTCCTCTCCCTCAAGTCCACCAGCCGTTGATCCGCCTCCTCTATGCTGTTAACGGAGCTGCTAGCAGTGGGGATGAAGCGGGAGGGAACGAACGGGAAGGAGGCACAGTGGTGGTCCTGATTTGCTTGTGTTTTTCTACCAGAGAGAAGCGTGATGAACCATGCATGCTTGCTTCTAACGTGCCTCCTGAGAAGACTACTCACTTTTTACCAGCTGGGAGCGACGCTCGCCCCTGCTCACCTCGTCGCAGCACCAGCCATGGCCCCAGGTCAGGTGGGCAGAGAGGCGGGAAGGAGCATGACTAGGATGTCTTGCAAACACCATAGAACACCATAGAACACCATAGAACACCATAGAACACCTTAGAACACCATAGAACGCCATAGACCACCATAGAACACCATAGAACACCATAGAACACCATAGAACACCATAGAACACCATAGAACACCATAGAACACCATAGAACACCATAGAACACCATAGAACACCAGAGAACACCATAGAACACCATAGAACACCATAGAACACCATAGAACACCAGAGAACACCATAGAACACCCCGCACATCCAAGCAGTACCAGCTGTGGCTCGGTTGAGCAGGTCAGGTGCAAAGAGATGCGGGAAGGTTCAGGCCTCTCTGGCCTCTCTGGTGAGAAGAGATGCGAGACGATCACACGTTGCTCACCCTTTGGGAGCGGAGGTCAGGTGCGTATCTGGTAGCAGCACCAGCCGTGGCTCGGATCAGCAGGTCAGGGAGGAGAGGCGGGAAGGAGGAGGACTAGCAGGCCTCGCTAAGGCCCCCATACCTCCTGAGAGCATACCGACTCAAAAGACCCCCATACCTCCTGAGAGCATAGCGCACCCCTCACCTGTTGGCAGCACCAGCTGTGGCTCGGTCGAGCAGGTCAGGTGAGAAGAGAGGCGGGAAGGAGGAGGACTGCAGACAGGCGGCCAGTGAAGGTGGCCCGAACGAGTCGAACGACAAATGATCAGGCGGCCTGAGAGTGGTGGGTGTGAGAGACGGGGAATGGTGAAAGGGAGGAATGGGGAAAGGGGAATGGGATGGGAATGGCCATGGGAAATGGGTGCAGCCACTGATGACGGCCCGAACGAGTCCAAAGCCAACTGATCAGGAGGCCTGGAAGGCTGGAAGTAGTTTGGGGAATCGTTTTGGGTGGGGAGATGCGAATCGGGACATGGGGAATGGGTGCAGGCAGGCAGGCAGCCAATGTTGAGGGCCCATATGAGCTGAGAAAACTGATCAGGCGGCCTGAAACGACGCGGGATAAATTGGGGAATGGTTTGGCTGGCAGGCGGGAAATGGGAAGGGTGAAGACAAGCCCATGTGCCATACCTTATCCAGGACATCGCCCCCTGTTTTAGCCACATGCACGTCCATTGACGCGCTGACACCTGAATAGGTTCCCCCCCTGGCTTGCGATTCTTAATTACTCCCACCTGTTCCATCGTGTCTCCACTCCATGTCTTAATGTTGCTCGGAGGACATCGTGTCTTAATTACTCTCCTACCAACATGCAAGAACTCTTGACATGCTGACGTGACGACCTAGCACGTTCAGACGTTCTTGAGAATTCTCAAAAATACCTTCCCATGTCCTCGACCCCCCCAGCCACATCCGCATCCCCATCTAGGCGACGCTTGGTCAACAGCCACCTCAGCAGCCCATACCTGTTCCATGGGGTCTCATGGCCTTCCAGCATCTGAGCCACGGACACATCTCAGTACCGCACTGACGAGCTTGTAGGCTCGACCCTGGCCTTGCCATTCTTGATTCCCCATACCTGTCCCTTCACCCTCTCTTGGTCCTCCACCCTCCGAACCACATGCACTTCCCGTTATCACACTGACGAGCTAGTGGGTTCAAACCTGGCCTTGCGATTCTTACTTGCCCATACCTGCTCCATAGCCTCTCCTGGTCCTCCACCATCTGAGCCACATCCAGAAGCCACTTCGCTCGCTCTGGCACCCCCCCCAATCCCTGATGGGCGCATGGGGGGATGGAGGGATTGAAATCGCACAGATGGGACGCGAGATCAGGCAGGGGGAATCCACCGTCACTGGGGCCATACCCACACCTGAAAGAGGGAAAGAGCAGGAAGGGCAAACGCGCTACTAACAAGGACCGGTGCAAAGCAGAGCAGAACGAGCGCTGGGCAAATGCGCGGAGCAGAGCAAAACAGAGAATGCAGCAGGAGCAGCAGGAGCAGCAGGAGCAGCAGGAGCAGCAGGAGCAGCAGGAGCAGCAGGAGCAGCAGGAGCAGCAGGAGCAGCAGGAGCATGCTGGAGAGCTCCAACTCCCTTTGAGCCAGCATGCAGAGAAACGCAGGTGACAGAAGCAAGGGAGCAGGAGCATGCAGGCCACTCAAACTTACCCTGGCAGCGTCCATGCCCTCGCCCTGAGCCAGCCCCAGCAGCACGGCCGAGTGACACACGCCTGCCAGGAATGCACGAAGCAAGCAAGGTAAGGGCAAGGTAAGGGCAAGGCAAGGCAAAGGTAAGGTGGGAGGCACGGAGACGGATCATGGATGCTGGTTGGCTGCGATGGTGACTTTGGAATCGGCTCACAAGGCATGCTGGGGGAGCGGGAGATGCCTGTGAGGGAGACGCCTGAGAGGGAGACGCCTGAGAGGGAGACGCTTGTTGTTTGAATAAGTCAACCAAGACGAGATTCAGCAGCTGCGAAAGGCTGAAAGCACATGGATGGATGGATGGATGGATGGATGGATGGATGGATGGATGGATGGAGTGGCAGGGAAGTAAACACAGGCGAGCTTCATCTCTTCCTGGGAATCACACGCGAGCTGACTGGCGAGCCTCGTCTGCACATCTGCTCCACTGTCTCCGACTAGGAGACCTTTGAGTCGACTCAAGTGGACCCAAGTCGACTCAAAAGTCACCTCGTTACAACACCACATGACACGAGCCTCATATGCACATCTGCTCCATCCATCCATTGCCAGCGACTGATTCGATACAGATATCAATAGAAGGAGACTCGCTTGTTGTGAGTGATGCGGACTTACGAGCCTCCACGTCATCGATCTCTTCAGCTGACGCTGCATGGCCATCACAATTCGAGTGCACAGAGCCGAGAATCCTGTTGTATGGATGGATGTGTGTATGTGTGTATGTATGTATGTATGTATGTATGTATGTATGTATGTATGTATGTATGTATGTATGTATGTATGTATGTATGTATGTATGTATGTATGTATGTATGTATGTATGTATGTATGTATGTATGTATGTATGTATGTATGTATGTATGTATGTATGTATGTATGTATGTATGTATGTATGTATGTATGTATGTATGTATGCATGCATGCATGTATGTATGTATGTACGCATGTATGTACAAAGCACAGGCGATATGCGTGGATTCACTCCGGGTCAAATCAGAAGTCACAATTCGTGTGCACAGCATGCGCGGATTCACAACCAAAAAAAAGTTGCACATGTGTGCATGCTACGCATAGATGGACGTGACACATAAAAAAGCAGTGGCATAGAGCTATTATAAACAAGGAGTGCAATGGCTGCAAATCAGGGATGCAATGTGACTGGACTGTAGCAGCGTGTGGAAACTTGATCACGGCCACAAAGTCACAACCTACCTCGCGCAGGTGCTACCTGGTGTCAGGGTGCCACGTGCTTACCTTGTGTCACGTGCTACCTGGTGTCAGGGTGTCGGTCTCAGGGGCTACCTGGTGAAGGCCCAGTCGAGGAAGTGAATGCGCTGCTCCGTGTGATTGAGAAGCAGGTCTACCGCTTCCTGATGCGGTACAGTGCGGTATGACGAGGTGGCATAGATTGGATGGAATTCTCGATTTAATGTTATGCAATGCGTACGCAGCAGAATAAAACCTTCTATAGCGTAGACTTATATCACTGTAATGCATGCTCCAGGATGCAGTACAGCTGTGGCACTAGATGAAACGACGTTTCATAGAATGACATGGGGATGAAACGGCATTCGGAATGCACAGGGGTGCAGAGATAGGCTTTAACTGTTCGCGAAGAAAGGAAAAGGGGTCCGCGAAGTGAAGAGAGAGACGGAACGCGACGTACGAGCGAAGGAGCGTTCGCGTCGGCGAGGGAGTAACCGATTTCGTCGAGTCGCTGAGCGATAGCCGTAGCCAAGTCCATGGTTGCGCTTCGTAGCTGAGAATGCTCAAGGGAAGCCTTGACAGAACGATTCGTGAGACATCTAGAAGTCGGCTCCTAGGGGGTAACAGGCGTCGATATAGTCAGCAGATCCTAACCGTCGCCAAGCTCATGGTTGCGCCGTGAAGCGCCTTCGCAGCTGAGAAGGCTCAAGGAAAGCCCTTCAACGAGGATATCGCCGGTGGTCCGACCAACACAGAGCAGCCGAGGGTCAGGCGAAACAGCAAACGAATCCAGCTTGCGAGTTGCAAGCAGGCAATAGACATGTGCGAAGACTTGATCCTAGTCTCGCAGGGAATGTACCTCGTCTGCCCAAATTCCCAAGGATTGAGCTCCTTCGCTTGGAATCCATTATGGTGAGAGTTCGAAAAGCAGGGCTCCTGTACTTGGAATTCTCTAGGGGTCGGAGCGTGTGGTGTTGGGATTCTCTCGGGCGTTTTCTCTTCACAAATCTAGACGCACGGCACACGCAGGTCCGTACCACTGAATCGTGTGTTTTGAAATCTGAGACAGGGTGCTACGTTAGAGTACATACTTCTCACGAACTGACGTCATTTGAAACTTGTTGCGAACGTCTACCGCGTTCTTGTTTAGGGCATGTGAGTTGGGGTACGAACAAGCATCCAGTACGAACTTCTAGAGCGGTAAAATACATTTTTGGTAGGTTGCAGGTAACTATTACCGCGTTACAGAGTGGTGACGGTACGAACTTTCGACAAAATTATAAGATATCACGCGCCCTTACATTAGCAACTCCGAGCGCGGTGGGACGTAGGTTTGTTTCACTCAATTGTCAATTTGTGCAGAATCTTATAAACATTCGGAGGCATAGAAAAAGAAAAGGTTTCTATTGTAACATTGGATTGGAGCTCTCTACAGAGAGGATTGGAAAACCATTTTGCCGTTGGTGACTTGAGCCAATCAATCTCGTGGTTGACAATCAATGCAGAACCTTGGCGGGAAAACTTGTCCATAAACCGCTTCGAGTTTCGTTGTTCTGACACCACCGACGACTTCTTCCACCAACCGCCTCCTATGCGACAAGCGTGCGACGAGCATTTCCTTTCTGCTGTGGCCATCAAGTCACGCGACTGTGTCGGGTGCCACGACTTTGCCCTAGCTCCCACGAACCCCAGTGAATTGAAGACGCGTTTACATTTGCATACGGCATGCTCCAAAGTCAGACTAACTTCGGGAAAATCTAGCACTTCCGCTGAGGATTTCACTTAGCGACACCGCAGTGATTTGCGGACGGCGCTAATGTTCGCTTCTCTCAACTACGAACACTGATGCCCATTTTCATCAGCTAGAATCTATTAACGACATAGCGCGGCGACTTTTACAGAAAAAGTGACATCAGTGTGTGAAGTGATTCTTTACAGCACGCCCTCAATACGGTGATGTGTTGCGAACAATTTCTGAGCCCCTTCACCCTCAGCCTGGAGACCTCCCTGCTGTTGGCCTGTACAGTGTAATACCATTTTATGGCTGCTGCTGGTTCATGTTGCTCTTCACAGTACGCCATGATTTAGGTTTTCCTGCCTCTGTTTTAGACTCTGAAGAAGAGCCCGAGGCTTCGCTATCCCAGTTTCGCGCCTCTGCGTTCTGCGAAGACCTGTCGCTTGCGTTTGTAGTCACTCAAGCGGGAGTCGACTCGTAACACTTCAGTGATTGGGTCTGACCCATGGTGGATCGAAGCCACGTTTTTTCTAGCAGTCGCCGTAAAAACTATTTTTTGAGCTAGTAGCCGATTCCATTAATAACTTTTTTCATGGCGGGGTTGTGTATAGCGTGTACGGAAGGTCGGGTTAGAATCCAAGCCCTTCTGGATGCGAGATGAAGAGAGAAACTGGACGAGCTCGCACGCCTTTTATACGAAACCACCATCGGCTCACCTTCATTCCTGTCTCCTGGACCTCTCGTGTGCGAAAAGCCACGCCTACACAGTCACAAGTAGCGCCAGCGCCTCTTCCCCTCGATATAATGCCTCCTCCCGTCGACCTCTCCTCTCAACCTCGTCCCGGTACCGCAGGCAGTACACCCCGAGGGGTAAACCAGGACTGGTTACCCGCAGATGGAGGGGTACGAGGGGGTAACCAGGAGAAGTTACCCGAGAAAAAGGTTACCCCCACTCTTAGCGTCGCACATAGAGTCGCTTCTTTCAGGCAAATGGCTGGGGAGGCCAGGAGCTCCTCTCCCGGACCTGCGAGCTCGGGAAGATTCGGAACCGGCGCTGCAGGTTCGGCGAGCTTGTTTGGGCGTGGTTCGGCTGAAGCTGGTTCGGAGGAAGTTGGGTTGGAGGTGCAGCTAGGGCAGCTGAGAATAAAGAATACAGATTTGAAGCTTAATGTGGAGAATTTGCAAGCAGAGCTGAAGGCTTCTAAAGAGCAGATCGGGCAGCTGACAAAAGAAATTGAGGCTTGGAAGAAGGAGGGAGTTTCGAAAGACACTGCTGCTGAGATGAAAGCGGAGATTGAGAAACTAAGGAATGAACTGGCAGAGAGCAAAGGAGGAGGGGGGAAGGGGCTGGGGGGACTGGGAGAGAGAGATAAGGAAATTAAGGAGATGGAAGAGAAAATGATGATAATGGAAGTAGACGTTGGGAAGTATAAATTCGTGCATGACAGCTTAAAAGAGAGGGTAGAAAGGCTGACCAGGGATAACAAGAAACGAATTGCGTCTGAGAAGGAGGCTCTTGATGCGATTGGGAAAGTGAGGGAGGAGAAGGAGGAGGTGGAGAGGAGATTGGCGGAGGTCGAGATGGAAAGGGATGAGGCGAAGAGGAGGTGTGAGGAGGCGGAGAAAGGGAGGGAAGAGGCTGTGAGGGTGAGGGAGGAGGTGGAGGTGAGGAGAGATGAGGATGTGGCAGCTGTGCGGAAAAGACTGGGGGAAGAGAGGAGGAGAGTGGAGGAGGAGAGGGATGGAGTGGTGAAGGCGAAGGAGGAGGTGGTACGGGAGAAAGAGAGACTGATAAAGAGAGTGGAGGAGGAGGAGAGGAGGCGAGAGGAGGCTGAGGGCGGGAGACGAGAGGCGGAGGAGGAGAGGGCACGAGCTGGAAGGGAGAGGGAGCAGGCGTGGAAGGAGAGAGAAGAAGCGGAGGCAGCGCGCAGGGACGCGGAGAAGGATAGGGATGAGGCGGTTAAGGCCAAGGAGGAGGCGGAAGCGAGACGGGAAGAAGCAGAAAGTGCTCGTGAAGCTGCAGAAAGGAAGCAAGAGGAGGCAGAGCGGGAGAAAGAGCAGGCAGAGGAAGCGAAGTCAGAAGCAGAGGCACGGAAGGAGGAGGCTGAGGTGGAGAGACAGAAGGCGGAAGAAGAGAAGGAACAGGCGAAGAACGAGAGAGAAGTGGCGGAGGCAGCACGGGGGGAGGCGGAGAAGGAGAGGGATGAGGCGGTAAAGGCTAAGGAGGAGGCGGAGGGGAAACGAGTGGAGGCAGAAAACGCTCGTGAGGAGACGGAGAAGAGGCAAGAGGAGGCAGATCAGAGGAGGGAGGAGGCAGAAAGCAGAAGAGAGGAGGCGAAGAGGGAGAAGGAGCAAGCAGAGAAAGCAAGGGCAGAGGCAGAGGCAAGGAGAAGCGAGGCAGAGAGGGAGAAGGAGCAAGCAGAGGAAGCAAGGGCAGAGGCAGAGGCAAGGAGAGACGAGGCGGAGAGGTCTCAAGCAGAGGCTGAGGCGAGGCTAGCAGAGGGAGAAAAGGCGAAGGAAGAGGCGGATAAGGCAAGAGAGGAGGCGGATAAGGCAAAGGAAGAGGCAGAGAAAGCAAGGGAGCAGGCAGAGAAGTCAAAGGAGGAAGCCGAGAAGGCAAGAGAGGAAGCAGAGAAGGCAAAGGAGGAGGCGGAGGCAGCAAAGAGTGAGGCTGAAGAGAAGCTAGCAGTGGCTGAGGAGGGCAGGTGTGCAGCTGAGCAGGCTCGGTCCGAGGCTGACGAGCAATCAGCTGAGGCAGAGAAGAAGAGACTAGCGGCCGAGGAGGCTCGGGCCGAAGCAAGGAAGCAGGTGGGGGAGGCAGAGGAGGCACGGGAGAAGGCTGAGCAGGCTCGGGCCGAAGCTGAAGAGAGGAAGCAGGATGCCGAGAGAAGAAGGGAGGATGCTGAGATGAAGCAGAAGGAAGCTGAGGAGAGAGCGGAGGAGGCAGAGGGGGGAAGGAAGGAGGCAGAAGAGAGAAGGAGGGAGGCCGAGAGGGGGAGGGAGGAGGCTGTGGGGTTGAGGGCTGAGGCAGACGCGAGGAGAGAAGCAGCGGAGAAAGCGAAGGAGGAGGCGGAGGAGAAGCAACGAGAGGCAGAGAAAGCACGGGCTGCAGCTGAAGAGGCGCGGGAGGGAAGTGAGAAGGCTCGACTGGAAGCTGAGACAAGGGGCAGAGAGGCTGAGAAGGCAAAAGAGGTGGCTGAGAAAGCAAGAGAGGAAGCTGAGACTGCAAGGGGAGAGGCGGAAAGGGAAAAGGTTGAAGCGATAAAGGCGAGAGAAGCAGCAAAGGCGCAATGCGAGGAGGCTGAGAATGGTCGAGTGGAAGCAGAGAGAAAACAAGCAGAGGGTGAGAAGATGCAAGCAGAGGCAGAGAGAAAGCAGGCAGAGGCAGAGGCGGCACGGGAAGAAGCAGTGGAAGCGAGACAGCGAGCAGAGGTACGGAGGGAGGAGGCTGAGAGGAAGCAAGCCGAGGCTGAGAGAACGGAGGCAGATGCGAAAACAAAACAGGCAGAAGCAGAGGTGGCAAGGGAAGAAGCAGACGCAGCACGAGCAGCAGCGGAGGTGAGAATGGCTGAAGCGGAGAGGGATAGGGATGAGGCGTTGGCTGCTAGGGACGGGGCGTTGGCAGCAAAGGCTGCTGCAGTAGCGGCTAAGGAAGAGGGTGATACAGCAAAGGAAGAAGCTGAGAAGGCGAGAGAGGAAGCTGAGAAGGAAAGGGAGGAAGCGGAGAAGGCAAGAGATGAAGCTGAGAAGAGACTGGAAGAGGCTGAGAGGAGGAGAGGCGAGGCGGAAACAGCAAAGGAGGAGGCTGAGAGGAGGAGGGAAGAAGCAGAAATAGCAAAGGAGGAGGCTGAGAGGAGGAGGGAAGAGGCAGAAACAGCAAAGGAGGAGGCTGAGAGGAGGAGGGAAGAAGCAGAAACAGCAAAGGAGGAGGCTGAGAGGAGGAGGGAAGAGGCAGAAACAGAAAAGGAGGAGGCTGAGAGGAGGAGGGAAGAGGCAGAAACAGCAAAGGAGGAGGCTGAGAGGAGGAGGGAAAAGGCAGAAACAGCAAAGGAGGAGGCTGAGAGGAGGAGGGAAGAGGCAGAAACAGCAAAGGAGGAGGCTGAGAGGAGGAGGGAAGAGGCAGAAACAGCTAAGGAGGAGGCTGAGAGGAGGAGGGAAGAGGCGGAAACGGCAAAGGAGGAGGCGACAAAGGCCAAGGAGGTGGCTGAAGAGAAGCAGGAGGAGGCAGAGAAGGCTCTGGCGGAGGCAGAGTTGAGAAGGGAGGAGGCAGAAGGAGCGAGGGATGAGGCTGAAAGTGCGAAGGAGGAGGCTGAGGAGAGGAAGGAAGAGGCAGAGGAGGCAAAGGCAGCGGCAGAGTTGAGAAGGGAGGAGGCAGAGGAAGCGAGGGATGAGGCTGAAAGAGCGAGAGAGAAGGCAGAGGTGGAGAGGGAGGAGAGTGCGAGAGCAAGGGAAGAGGGTGAGAGGAGGGTAGAGGAGGCAGAGAAGAAAAGAGAGGAGGCAGAGGAGGGAAGGCGAGAGGCGGAAAGGGAGAAGGATGCAGCTGAGGCGAAGAGAGCAGAGGCTGAGACTGCTTGTGCGGAGGCCATGGCTGCTTGTGAGGAAGCAGTGAAGGAACGAGAGGAGGGAGACGAGAGGAGGCGTGAGGCGGAGAGGGAGAGGGAGGAGGCTGGGAAGAGGGCAGTGGAAGCGGAGGAAAGGGCAAGAGAGGCAGAGGCGAGAGCAAGTGGAGCAGAGAGGGCGGAGCGAGAGGCGAGGGAAGAAAGTGAGTTTGCAAGGAAGGCACAGGAGGAAGCAGAGCAAGCACGGGAGGTAGCTGTTAGAGGTCGAGAGGCAGCTGTGAAGGCGAAACAAGAAGCGGAGCAGGCACATGCAGCAGCGGAAATGCTGATGAACGAGGCAGTTTCAGCACAGGAGGAAGCGGAGATGGGAAGAGAGGAGGCGGATAAGAGAAGAGAGGAGGCGGATAAGAGAAGAGAGGAGGCGGAGAAGGGAAGAGAGGAGGCGGAGAAGGGAAGAGAGGAGGCGGAGAAGGGAAGAGAGGAGGCGGAGAAGGGAAGAGAGGAGGCGGAGAAGGAGAGGAAGGAGGCGGTGAGGGGCAGGCGAGAAGCGGAGAGAGCTCAGGCGGAGGCGGAGAGACAGAGGGACGAGGCGGAGAGAAGAATGGCTGGGGCCGGGATGAGCAAAGATGAGGCGGAGAGGGAGAGGGAGGAGGCGCACCGGGGGAGGGCTGAGGCGGAAAGAAGAATGGAGGAGGCGGAGAGCAGGAAAGAGGAGGCGCAGAGGAGGAGAGAGGAGGCGGAGAGAGCCAGGGACGTTGCTGAGAAGGCGAGAGAGGAGGCCGTTAGTGAGAGGGACGAGGCACTGCGAGGGAAGGCTGAGGCAGAGGAGAGGAGGGTGGAGGCAGAGAGGAGGGAAAGCGAGGCGGGGGAGAGGGAGAGGGGGGCAGTGAAGGCTCGGGAGGATGCTGAGAAGGCCCTGAGAGAGGGAGAGAAGGCTTTGGAGGAGGGTGAGAGAAAGCGAGTGGAAGCAGAGAGGGCTAGAGATGCTGCCGAGGCGAAGGCACAGGAGCTATTGAGGGCGGTAGAAGAGGCAGAGAGTAGGAGAGTGGAAATGGAAGGTGTGGCAGATGAGGCAGAGGGGGCTAGAGCTGCTGCTGAGGCGAAGGTGGTTGAGGCAGGGAGGTTGGTAGAAGAGGCTGTGAGACAGAAGGAGGAGGCGGAAAGAGAGAGAAAGGAGGCTCTTGAGGCGAGGGTAGAGGCCGAGGAGAGGAGTGTGGAGGCAGAGAGGGCTAGAGATGCTGCTGAGGCGAAGGCAGTTGAGGCAGAGAGGCAGGTGGAAGAGGCGGAGAAGGCCAGAAAGGCAGCGGAGGAGGAAAGGGAGAAGGCACTTGAGGCAAAGGCAGGAGCGGAAGAGAGGAGGGTGGAGGCGGAGAAGGCAAGGAGGGCAGCTGAGGATGAGAGGGACGAGGCGCTTGAGGCAAAGGCAGGGGCAGAGGAGAGGAGGGTGGAGGCAGAGAGGGCTAGAGAAGAGGCAGAGAAGGCAGGAAAGGCAGCTGAGGATGAGAGGGATGAAGCACTTGAGGCAAAGGCAGGGGCAGAGGAGGGGAGGGTGGAGGCTGAGAGGGCTTTAGAAGAGGCGGAGAAGGCGAGGAGGGCAGCGGAGGATGAGAGGGATGAAGCACTTGAGGCAAAGGCAAAGGCAGAGGAGGGGAGGGTGGAGGCTGAGAGGGCTTTAGAAGAGGCGGAGAAGGCGAGGAGGGCAGCGGAGGATGAGAGGGACGAGGCACTGAGAGGTGAGGAGTGCGCTGTGGAGGAGAGGTACGAACTGGTGCAGTCCCTCGACAGGGCGATCGAGGACAAGGAGGATTTGAGAAAGGCTCTTGAAGGGGCGGTTGAGGAGAACGAGGATTTGAGAAAGGCTCTTGAGGGGGCGGTTGAGGAGAAGGAGGATTTGAGGAAGGCTCTTGAGGGGGCGGTTGAGGAAAAGGATGAGGTGATGCAGTCGCTGGACAGGGCGGAAGAGGAGAGGGAGGATTTGAGGAAGGCTCTTGAGACTGCGGTTGAGGAGAGGAGTGAGGCAATGAAGGCTCTTGAGGGGGCGGTTGAGGAGAGGAAGAATGCAGCGAGTGCCGTTGACGGGGATGCTAAGGAGAGGTTCGAGCTGATGCAGTCGCTGGACAGGGCGGCTGAGGAGAGGGAGGATCTGAGGAAGGCTCTTGAGGGGGCGGTTGAGGAGAGGGAGGAGGCAATGAAGGCTCTTGAGACTGCGGTTGAGGAGAGGGATGAGTTGAGGAGGGCTCTTGAGGGGGTGACTGGAGAGCGGGATGAAGCAACGAAGGCTGTTGAAGATGCTGTTAGGGAGAGGGATGAATTGATCATGGCTGTTGAAAGGGCGAGAGGCGAGAGGGACGAAGCAGTCAGTGCTCTTGAAGGGGCGATGGGCGAGAGGGATGAAGCGGTGAAGGCTCTGGAGAAGGCGAGTGGGGAGAGTGGTGAGGTAGCGCAGGCTGTCAACGAGGCTGTAAGGGAGAGGGACGAAGCAGTCAGGGCTCTTGAAGGGGCGATGGGAGAGAGAGATGAAGCGATGCGAGTGATTGAAGAAGCAATTAGGGGACTTAGAGAGGCGATGGGGGAGAGGGCCACGACTGAAGCAGAAATGGCAGGGAGGGAGGAAGCAGAGAGGAGGCGGGAAGAAGTTAAGGGAAGGCTTGAGGAACTTACAGAGATCCTTGGGGAAATCAAGCGGATACAGATGGAGTCTGAGAGGAAACTCGAGGAGGTTGAGAGGAGATTGGGGGAAATTGAGAATGAGAAGGCGGAGGCAGAGAGGAGGAGGGAAGAGGCGGAGAGGAGGAGTGAGGAGGCAGAGGCGGAGAGAGAGGAAGCGGAAAGGACGAGGGATGAAGCTGTGGCTAAGATGGAAGAGGCAGAGGAGGCACGAGCAGAGGCAGAGAATGGGAGGGCGGAAGAAGAGGGGAGAAGAGAGAGGGCTGAGGAGCAGAGGGGGGGAGCGGAGGAGGAGAGGGTGAGAGTGGAGGAGAGGGATGAGGCTGAGAGGAGCAAAGAAGTTGTTTTGAGGGAAAAGGAGGAGGCAGTCGAAGCGTGGAAGGTAGCGGAGTGGAGGAGAGAGGAGGCAGAGAAGGCGCTCGGAGAGGCTTTGGAGGCAGCAGGGGAGGCAGAGGGTCAGAGGGAGGAGGCGGAGAGGGGGAGAGACGAGGCAGAGAGGAGGAGGGAAGAAGCAGAGAGGAGAGTAGAGGAGTTGGAGAAGGAGCTTTCGAAGATTGCTGTGAAGCTTGAAGAAATAGAGAAGGCAAAAGCAGAGGCAGAAAAGGCAGCAGAGGAGACAGAGAAGGCAAAAGCAGAGGCGGAAGAGGCAGCAGAGGAGACAGAGGCGTCAACAGCAGAGGCAGAAGAGGCAGCAGAGGAAGAAAGGGCAGCAGAGGAGACAGATAAGGCAGCAGCGGAGGCAGAAGAGGCAGCAGAGGAGACAGGGAAGGGGGGTTGGGAAACAGAAGGAGCAGCAGGTGAGGCTGGAAGGGCTGAGACGGCAGCAGGTGAGGCAAGTGAATGTGAGGAAGTTGAGGGGAGGAAGGCAGAGGGAGAGAGGAAGAGGGAAGCGGTGGAGAGGGAGGTTGGGGAGTTAGGGGAGGTGGAAAAGGAGGTTGAGGAGTTGAGGGAGGTGGAGGAGTTGAGGGAACGGATCAGTTGCCTGGAGAAGGAGAAGGAGGAGGCTGAGAGGGAGAGGGAAGAGGCTGAGAGACGATTGGGGGAGATGCAGGAGGTGATGGACGAGGAGAGAAAGGCGAGAGAGGAGGCCGTGAGAGAGAAGGAGGAAGCAAAAAGGAAGGCAGAAAAGGCTGAAATACGAGCAGAGGAAGCTGGAAAGGCGAGTGAGGAAGCAGAGAGGAGGGCGAAAGAAGCAGAAGAAGCAAGAGCGGACGCCGATAGGAAGGTGACAGAGGCAGAAGAAGCAAGAGATGGGCTGCAGGAGCGTTCGGAAGAAGCAGAGGGCGCATGGCAGGTGGCAGAGGCAGCGAGAGATGAGGCAGAGAGGAGATTAGAAGCACTAGAGCATCCCTTGAAGGAACCAGAGGGGGCAAGAGGCGAGTCGGAGAGGAGAAGGGAAGAAGCAGAGGGAGGTGGTGAGGAGGTGGAGAGGACAGTAGGAGAGATGGAGAGGCGTCTGAGGGAGGCTGAGGCCGCGAGAGAAGAGGCGGAGAGGAGAAGAGAAGTGGCAGAGGAAGGTTGGAAGGAGGCGGAGGCTGCGAGGGAGGAGATGGAGAGGGCGAAAGAGGATGCTGAGGCGAGCTGGGAAGAGGCGCTGGGCATGCTGGGTGAGGCGGAGAGGGGGAGAGAAGAAGCCGAGAGGGGGAGAGAGGAGGCGGAAAGAGCAAGAGAAGAGGCAACGAAAGCGAGAGAGAAGGCAGAAAGTGGGAGAGAGGAGGCGGAGAAGACGAGAGTGGAAGCTGAAAGGTTGGGGAAGGAGGCAGAGAGGGGGGGGGAGGAGGCGGAAGGCAAGGAACGTGGGAAGGCAGTGGGAGGGTTATTGAAGGAGGCTAAGTGCGGGCTGCAAGGGCTGCAAGGGGAGGCAATGGGAAGGCGGAGGATATCAGGAGCGTTGGTAGAGGGGCAAGTTGAGGCACTTAGGTCTGACGAGGGCGTGGTCGTCTCAGAATCTGGTGCGGCAGTTGCAGAGGAGAGAGTGGTAGAGGGAGAAGTAGTGGGAGAGGTGGAAGGAGAAGATGATACGGGGGGAGAGGAGGGAGTGGATGGAATGGCGGGTAGTGGATTGCTGAATAGTCGCGGAGTGGAGGCGGCTAGGGCTGCAGAGGAGATTGTTAGCGAGTACGGGCCAAGAGAGGGCAAAGGGAGGGGAGTGGCGTCCAGCATTGAGGAGGAAGGAGGCACTGGAGAGGTGACTGAGGAGGAGGAGGATAAGGGGTGCAGTGGGGAGGAGGCGGACAGGGAGAGCAGCGGGGGGGAGGAGGAGCAGGTGAAGGGAGTGATCTCGCACTGCACACAGAAAGAAATGCTGCCTGTGGATCTTGCTGCTGCTGCTGAGGTTGCAGACAGAGGGTGGACGAATACTGAGAGCATGGGGCCGGATGGAAGGGTAGGCATGTGCGCGGGTATGGAGTTTGATGGGATGAGAAGCATGAGTTTGGCAGAGGAGTTAGGAAGGGAGAGGGACGAGTTGAGAGCGCAGTGGGAGGAGATGCGAGACAAGTGGGAGGCGGCGGAGGATAGAGGGAGGGAGCTGGAGGCGCTTGTGAGTAAAACGGGCGTGCAGTTAGAGAGGGTGGTTGGGCGGAATAGAGAGGTGGAAGGGTTGCTGGAGGAACGGGAGGTGGGGCTGAGGAGGACGGAAGAGGAGAAAAGGGAAGTGGAGATGCTTTTAAAGAGGATGGAAGTAGAGAAGAGGGAGTTGGAGGCAATGGTGGCACAGATGGCCAAAGGGAGGGGTGGGGAGGAGGAGAGAGAGGGAGGTGGAGCGGAGAAGGCAGAGGAAGTTGGGAGGGAGAGCGTTGATGAGGGGGTGAAGGGACGGGATGGTGTGGAGGGAAGGTGGGAGGGAGCGAGGAAGGATGCAAAAGGGTTGGAAGGAGGAGAGGAAGGGGGAGAGGGTGGGGAGGGCGGCGAGGGAGCGGAGGTGGGGGGTGGGGAGAATGGTCGCACTTCTGGGAGGGAGGACGGGGAGGTGAGAATTGATTTTTCTGATGGGGGTAGTGAGTTTGAGAGGATGAGGATGGGAGAGAGTGTGGGGGAAGGGGATTGGTGGGCTGAATGGGCGGATGAGGCAGAGAGGGGCAGGGTAGAGGCAGATAGGAAGAGGGATGAAGCAGTGGAAGCAAGAGAGGAGGCAGGGAGGGAGCGGGATGAGGCGTCCAGAGCAAGGGATGATGCAGAGAGGGCAAGGGAAGAAGCGGAATTGAGCCTTGAAGAGGTGGAGAAGCAGAGAGATGACGCATTCAAAGCAAGGGACGAAGCCGTGAAAGCGTGCGAGGACGCTGAGGAGGCAAGAAGAGAGGCTGAGAAGGCGAGGGATGAAGTGCTGGAAGAAAGGGAGGCGATTCAGCAGTCGTGGAATGATGCTGTGGAGGGAAGGAGAGAGGCAGAGGCGAGGCTTGAGGCACTGCAGAACGCAATTGATGAGGCTGAGATGGCACGGGCAGAGGCTGAGACAGCAAGGGCAGAGGCTGAGAAGGCGTGGAAGGAGGCGGAGGAGAAGGTGGCAGAGGCGGAAGAGAGGAGCGAGGAGGAGAAGAAAGCAAGGGAGGAAGCAGAGAGGGCAAGGGAAGGAGCAGAAGAGGCAAGAGAGGGAGCGGAGAAGGCAAGGGACGAGGCCATGGCACTCCAAGCCATGCCGTGCACTGCATGTGCGGAAAAGGACGAGGCAATGCAATCCATTCTCAACGAGCTTGTTGCCGCCCAGGCTGCCTCCGAAGCTGCCGTAGCCTCGGCAGCTACCAATGCTGCTGAGGAGGTTCGGACGGAGCTTCGGATGGCACAGGAAGGGTGGGAGAAACGGCTGAGCGAAGTGGAAGGGGAGCTGGAGCGCGTGAGAGGGGAGGGGATGAGTCTTGAGAAGAGAGTAAAGGAAGCGGAGGAAGAGAGTGTGCGGTTGCAAGAGGAGGTGGAGGCTGAGAGGAAGGGGAGGGAGCAGGAGAGGACAGCAAAGGAAGAGGAGAGGAAGGCGAAGGAGGAGGAGAGAGAGAGAAGGGAGAAGGCAGAGGCGGGGAGGAGGGCAGCGGAGGAGGAGGCGCAGTTGACCAGGGAGGATCTAGAGGTGATGAGGGACGCCAAGAGGGAGACGGTGCGCAATCTGACCGACTCCCTGGTGGCGGCGGAGGAGCAGCGGAAGAGGCTGCTCTACCTGCTGCGAAAAGCTAAAGTCATTGACGGTGAGTTTGGTGCGTAAGTCATTGACGGTGAGAGGAATGTGTGTGGTAGCTAGGGAGGGAGAGGGAGATGGTGACGGTGCGCAATCTGACCGACTCTTTGAAAGCAGCTGAGGAGCAGCGGAAGAGGCCGCTCTATCTGCTGCGAAAGGCGCAAGTCATAGAAGGTGGGTGGGAAGTGCCAGACAGATAGGCTGAGGTGCGAATATGGTGTGTAGTTTAGCCAACCTTAGAAAAAATCAGCATCTAGAGGGTCGGCTAAACTCCGCACCATATGTGTCCTTCACCAACAACACAGCCAGATGGTGGGGTACGAAATGAAAGTGCACCAATGTAACGAAGCCTAAGGGCGTGTCCCAACCCAAGCGTACGTTTGATTGCGTTTGGGTGAGATGCTCTCCAAGGCAGAAGGATCAAACATCAATATACAACGGTTGAGTATGGTTTTTGGCAAAAAACGTACACTCCGGACACGCCCTAATGTGGTTGCCGCGAAATCAACACATGTATTTGCGTGGAATGTGGCATTTTCTCCCCGCATGGGTGTTGTATGTGCTCGATAGTCAACAGAGTTTGTGATTCGTGAGGCTTACCTTTGTGTGGACGAGCAGTTGCGAGAAATTCCTTATGTTCCATCTGTCCCCTGCCCATTCCGCCTTGTTGCAGGCCTTTAGCAGCGGCTGCGCCATTGCAACACGTCACCAGGACATGATAAAAGCACAATACACCATTGCACCATTCTCAAGAAATCATCAGTCATACGTGCCCTAGTGGTTGCAACTTGCTTCTCGAAGGAGACATTTCCCCACAATTGATGTGTCTTGTATGGTTTGTATAGTGTACCATCCTTATGTATCTGAAATGCAGCACTTCGTAAAATCACTTATTAAAATTTCGCGAGAATGCCGAGAACAGATGCGAAAAGATTGGCGAACCCCTGCGAGCTTGTAACCGTGCTACCGGGCAAGGGGCAGCGGTCACTACTTCAGCTTTCGGACTGCAAGACTGGCAGCATAGAAAAGCTATGAAAGCTTCTTGAAGGTCAAGAAAGCGGCCGGCAACTAGGATGGCGTTCGTAGGGTTGTTGCCAGAGGTTGCTCTCAGTGCACCGCCACGCCAAGGAAGCTGTTCTAAGAAGGCCCGTAGAAACCGAAACTGTCTAGTAGGTTGCTCAGTCGGCCACCGTAACTGGACAAGACCCATCTCGCCGCGAGGTGCATCGCGAACACATTGCGGCTCTTCTGCCCTGGCTTACAGTGGCGCGAAAACTGGCTGTTCGCATTCCGTCGCACAGGCGGGGAGCAGCGGTAGTCGCCGCGGCCACATAGCTGCTGGTGTTCTCTAGAGCCGTTGTTTTTTTTTTAACACCGTTGTTCGCATGGCTGCTGGTGCGAGTTGTTGACGTCGACTCTCCTGTGAACGCCAAGAGCCATTCATCCCATCTCCCAATACACTTCTCCAGCCGGAGTCGCCATGGTAGACGCCGCGTCGCGCAACGCGTCGCAGCAGCAGCAGCCGCCGCAGCAGCCAAGCCAGTCGCACAGCCAAGTCGTGCAGCCGTCGCAGCAGTCGCAGCAGTCGCAGGAGCCTCAGTCGCAGCAGCAAGAACAGCCGCACGGGCACGGTATGATGATAATCACGGACACCCAACCCCAGAACGCGCTGGTAGCAGAGCCACAGCCGTCGCAGCCGTCGCAGCAGTCGCAGTCGCAGCGACAAGAACAGCCGCACGGGCACAGTATGATAAGCACGGACACCCAACCTCAGAGCCCGCTAGTAGCAGACCCACAGCCGCCGCCGCAGCAGCAGCCGCTGGAGAGGGCAGTAGTAGAAACGGCGGCGGAGGCACGGAAAGCAGGTGAGAGCCGTCACGGAATCAGGTTGCCCATAATCCGTTGTCCGCCACAGAGTGCTCAAGAATCGCCTACAGCAGGCAGCCGTCACGGAAATGAGTTGTTGTCCAAAACCGATCTGGACTCTCGCGGCGAGGGGGACGAGGCGCTGAGAGGCGAAGCGTACTGCGTGGAGGACAGACGTGCGATGGTGACGGCCGTTGAAAGGGCGGAGAGGGCAGGGAAAGCAGTTGAGAGCGAGAGGGAAGAGGCGCTGAGAGGCGAAGAGAGTTTCGCGGAGGAAAGTCGTGCGATGCTGAGGGTCCTTGAAAGAGCCATTGCAGAGAGGGAGGAATTGCTGGCGGTGCTTTCCGAGGCTGTCAGGGACAGGGAGGAAGTGACGGCGGCGCTCGTCGAGGCCCTCAGGGAGAGGGACCAGTTAGCGAAGGCTGTTGAGGGAGCGATTGAGGAAGGGGACGAAGCACCGCGGGCGATTGAAAGGGCGATTGGGGACAGGGATGACGTGACGGCGGCGCTCGTCGAGGCGTGTAGGGAGAGGGACGAGGCGGTGAGGGCCGTAGAGGGGGCAAGGCGGGAGAGGGACGAGGCACTGACGGCTCTGGAGGGGGCGATTGAGGAGAGGGACGACGCGGTGAGTGTGATTGAAGAAGCGGCCAGGGCGCTTAGAGGGGCGATTGGAGGGGCGATTGGAGGGGCGAATGGGGAGAAAGACTTGATTGTTGGAGCAATACTGGCGGGGAGGGATGACGAGGTGGTGAAGCAGTTAGGGGATTTAGAGGGGCGTTTTGAAGCAGAGAATGTGAGGGATGATGAAGTGGTGAAGCTTTGCGTGGAATGTTTAACTGAGTGCGAAGGGGGGGTGTGTGCGGGGGGGGAGGTGGGAGAGAGGTGGGACGAGGGATGGGGGGAGGAGGCTGCTATGTTAAAGCATGATTCAGAGAAGTGGTGGCGAGAGGCGAAGTTTGACGAGGAAGAATCAGAGGGGAAGTGGGGAGAAGCGAAGGGGAGGGTGGAAGAACTGAAAGGAATACTTGATGCTGTGCAAGGGATGCAGACGGTCTCTGAGATGAAACTGGAGGAAGTTGAACGGAGGTTGGGGGAAAGTGACAAGAGATTGGAAAAGATGGGGAATGAGAAGGCGGAAGCGGAGAGGAGGAGAGAGGAGGCGGAGAGGGGGAGGGAGGCGGCGGAGAGGGGGAGGGAGGTGGCAGATGGGAGGAGGGAGGAGGAAGAGACGAGGAGGGTGGAAGCTGAGAGGGGAAGGGAGGAAGCGGAGAGGGGGAGAGAGGAGGCGGAGGCGCGAGCATGTGCAGCAGAGAGGGCGAGAGAGGAGGCTGAGGAGAGGGCAAAGGAGGCGGAGAGGAGGATATTAGAATGCGAGGAGATGGTTAGAGAGGAAGAGGCAAGGCGCATCGAGGCAGAGAGGCAGGCGATGGAGGAGGCGGAGCGCAGGAGGGGTGAGGCCGAAATGGCCACGGAAGAGGCTGTGAGGGCGAGATTGAGTGCTGAGAGGGGGAGAGCGGAGGCTGAGGAGAGGGCAAAGGAGGCGGAGAGGAGGATATTGGAAAGTGAGGAGAGGGCCCCAAAGGAGGAGGCGGAGCGTAGGAGGATTGAGGCTGAAAAGGCCACGGAAGAGGCTGTGAGGGCGAGATTGAGTGCTGAGAGAGGGAGAGAGGAGGCTGAGGAGAGGGCAAAGGAGGCTGAGAGGAGGATATTGGAATGCGAGGAGATTGTTAGAGAGGAAGAGGCAAGGCGCATCGAGGCAGAGAGGCAGGCGATGGAGGAGGCGGAGCGCAGGAGGGGTGAGGCCGAAATGGCCACGGAAGAGGCTGTGAGGGCGAGATTGAGTGCTGAGAGGGGGAGAGCGGAGGCTGAGGAGAGGGCAAAGGAGGCGGAGAGGAGGATATTGGAATGCGAGGAGATGGTTAGAGAGAAAGAGGCAAGGCGCATCGAGGCAGAGAGGCAGGCGATGGAGGAGGCGGAGCGCAGGAGGGGTGAGGCCGAAATGGCCACGGAAGAGGCTGTGAGGGCGAGATTGAGTGCTGAGAGGGGGAGAGAGGAGGCTGAGGAGAGGGCAAAGGAGGCGGAGAGGAGGATATTGGAAAGTGAGGAGAGGGCAAAGGAGGAGGCGGAGCGTAGGAGGGTTGAGGCTGAAAAGGCCACGGAAGAGGCTGTGAGGGCGAGATTGAGTGCTGAGAGAGGGAGAGAGGATTCTGAGGAGAGGGCAAAGGAGGCTGAGAGGAGGATATTGGAAAGTGAGGAGAGGGCAAAGGAGGAGGCGGAGCGTAGGAGGGTTGAGGCTGAAAAGGCCACGGAAGAGGCTGTGAGGGCGAGATTGAGTGCTGAGAGAGGGAGAGAGGAGGCTGAGGAGAGGGCAAAGGAGGCTGAGAGGAGGATATTGGAAAGTGAGAGGGCAAAGGAGGAGGCGGAGCGTAGGAGGGTTGAGGCTGAAAAGGCCACGGAAGAGGCTGTGAGGGCGAGATTGAGTGCTGAGAGAGGGAGAGAGGAGGCTGAGGAGAGGGCAAAGGAGGCTGAGAGGAGGATATTGGAAAGTGAGAGGGCAAAGGAGGAGGCGGAGCGTAGGAGGGTTGAGGCTGAAAAGGCCACGGAAGAGGCTGTGAGGGCGAGATTGAGTGCTGAGAGAGGGAGAGAGGAGGCTGCGGAGAGGGTGAAGGATGCAGAGAGGAGGGTAGCGGAAGGTGAGGAGAGGGTTAGAGAGGAAGAGGCGAGGCTAGTGGAGGCAGTGGAGCGGGCGAGGGAGAATGAGGAGCGGCGAGAGGAGGTTGAGAGACGAGTGAGGGAGGTTGAAGAGAAGAGGGCAGAAGCGGAAGGGAGGCTGGAGGAAGCTCAAGGGAAGTTGGAAGAAGCTTCTAAGGCGAAAGCGGAAGATGAGAGGCGATGGGAGGAGGCTTTTGAGTCGAGTCAAAACCAGATGGAAGAAGCATTGAAAAAGAATGCCGAGGCTGAGAAGCGGTGGGAGGAGGCGGGGAGAAGCAGAGAGGAAGCGGAGAGACGGAGAGAAGCAGCTGAAGCAGCGATGTTCGAGGCTGTTGAGATGGTGAAAGGAGCAGAGAAGGCGCGGGCAGACGCAGAGGAGGCGAGGGGTGAAGCGGAGAGGGAGAAAGAGGGTGCGGTGAGGGAGAAGGAGGAAGCTATAGAGGCGAAGATAGAGGCGGAGCTGATGAGAGAGGAAGCAGAGAAGGCGAGGGATGAAGCTGACACGGGGAGAAACCTTGCTGTGAGGCAAAGAGAAAGTGCGGTGAGGGAAAGGGAGGAAGCTGCTGAGGCGAAGAGAGAGGCGGAGTTGATGAGAGAGGAAGCAGAGAGGGCGCTTGAAGAGGCGGTTGAGGCAGGTAACGTGGTGAAAGGACGGGTGGAGGAGGCTGAGAGGGGGAGAGAGGAGGCGGAGAAAAAGAGAGAGGAGGCGGAGAAAAAGGGAGAGGAGGTGGAGAAAAAGAGAGAGGAGGCGGAGAGGAGGAGAGAAGAAGCAGAGAGGGCGCTTGAAGAGGCGCTTGAGGCAGTTGAAGTGAGGGAACGGGCTGATGGGTTGGAGAAGGCTAAGGGGGAGAGTGAGAGAGGGAGGGTAGAGGCGGAGAAGGAGAAGCAGGAGGCTGAGAGGGAGAGGAAGGAGGTTGAGAGAAGATTGAAGGAGGTGCGGGAGATGATGGTAGAGGAGAGAAGGGGGAGAGAGGAGGCTGAGAGGAGGGCAGAGGAGGCTGAGAGGGCAAATGAGGAGGGAAAGAGAAGAGTGATGGAAGCAGACGAAGCGAGAGAGGAGGCAGAGGCGAGGCTTCAAACGGTAGATCTCGCAAGAGAGAATGCTGAAAGGGGAAGGCAGGAGGCTGATAGAAGAGCGACAGAAGCAGAAGAAGCGAGAGCAGAGGCAGATGTGAGGAGACGAGAAGAAGCAGAGGGCGCAATGGATGCGGCACTGGCAGCAAGCGAGGAGGCGCAGAGGGGACGAGAAGAAGCAGAGGGCGCATGGCAGCAGGCAGAGGCAGCGAGAGCGGAGGCGGAGAGGAAGGCAGAAGAACAGGAGATTTCCTTGAAGGAATCGGAGTCAGCGAGAGAAGAGGCGGTGAAGAAAATAAAAGAAATGGATCATTTGTTACGGGAATCAGAGGCAGTGAGAGAAGAGGCGCAGAAGAAAGTAAGAGAAATGGAGAATTCCTTGAAGAAATCGGAGGCAGCGAGAGAAGAGACGGAGAAGAAAGTAAAGGAGTTGGAGAATTCCGTAAAGGAATCAGGGGCAGAGAGAGAAGAGGCGGAGAAGAACGTAAAACAAATGGAGGAATCCTTAAAAATATTGGAAGCAGGGAGAGAGGAGGCGGAGAAGAGAGTAAAAGAAATGGATATCTTGTTAAGGGAATCAGAGGCAGTGAGAGAAGAGGCGCAGGAGAAAGTAAAAGAGTTGGAGAATTCCTTACAAAGATCCGAAGCAGGGAGAGAGGAGGCGGAGAAGAAAGTAAAACAAATGGAGAAGGCGGAGATATCCCTAAAGAAATTGGAATCAGCGAGAGAGAAGGCGGAAACGAAAGTAAAAGAGTTGGAGAATTCCTTAAAAGAATTGGCGGCAGCGGGAGCAGGCGCAGAGATGAGGAGAGACGAATCAGAGGACGCAAGGCAGCAGGCAGATGCAGCAAGAGAGGATGCAGAGAGGAGGAGAGGAGAGGCAGTCGCAGCAAGGGATGAGGCAGTGGCAGCAAGGGAGGAGATTTCACAGCTACTGGGTGATGCAGTGGAGGCAAGGAGAGAGGCGGAGAAGCAGAGGGATGACGCTGTGAAAGCAAGGGATGAGGCGCTAGAAGCAAAGGCTGGGATTCAAAAGTCATGGGATGTTGCTGATGAGGCAAGGAGAGAGGCGGAGGTAAGGATTCGAGAGCTGGAGCACGCAAGGGAGGAGGCTGAAAGGGCAAGGACAGAAGCGGAGACGGCAAGGGCAGAGGCTGAGAAGGCGTGGAAGGAGGCAGTGGAGAAGGTGGCAGAGGCGGAAGAGAGGAGCGAGGAGGACAAAAAGGCAAAAGATGAAGCAGGGCGGTTGAGAGATGAAGTGGAAAAGGCAAGGGAGGAAGCAGAAAAGGCGAGGGAGGAAGCTGAGAAGGCGAGGGAGGAAGCTGAGAAGATGAGGGAGGAGGCTGAGAAGGTGAGGGATGAGGCGATGCTCAGCCAAGGCATGGCGTGCGCTGCATGTGCGGAGAAGGACAAAGCCATGCAGTCCCTCCAGGCTGCTTCAGCTAATCAAGCCGTGACATGCAGTGCGTGTGCGGAGAAGGACGAGGCAGTGCAGTCCATACAGGCAGCCCAGGCTGCCCGCATTCTCAACGAGCTCGCTGCTGCCCAGGCTGCCTCCGAAGCTGCCATAGCCTTGGCGGCTGCCAATGCTGCTGAGGAGGTTCGGGCGGAGCTTCGGATGGCACAGGAAGGGTGGGAGAAACGGCTGAGCGAAGTGGAAGGGGAGCTGGAGCGCGTGAGAGGGGAGGGGGCGAGGCTGGAGAAGAGAGTCAAGGAAGCGGAGGAAGAGAGTGTGCGATTGCGAGAGGAGGTGGAGGCTGAGAGGAAGGGGAGGGAGCAGGAGAGAACAGCCAAGGAAGAAGAGAAGAAAGGCAGGGAAGAGGAGAGGAAGGCGAAGGAGGAGGAAGGGGAGAGAAGAGAGCAGGCAGAGGCATGGAGGAAGGCAGCAGAGGAGGAGGCGCAAATGGTGAAGGAGGATCTAGAGGTGATGAGGAAGGCGAAGGAGGAGGAGAGGGAGAGAAAGGAGCAGGCAGAGGCAGGGAGAAGGGCAGCGGAGGAGGAGGCGCAGCTGGCCAGGGAGGATCTAGAGGTGATGAGGGACGCCAAGAGGGAGACGGTGCGCAACCTGACCGACTCCCTGGTGGCGGCGGAGCAGCAGCGGAAGAAATTCCTGGCTCTGATGCGACTGGGGGAAGTGTTTGAAGGTGGGTGCAACAAGGGAGGTGTTTGAAGGTGGGTGCAGCAGGGGAAGTATTCAAAGGTGGGCTCAATGTGCAAGCCCTGTCTCCAAGGCGAGTGGAAGATTTCCTGTCGCTGATGCGACTCGCAGTAGTTTTTGAAGGTGAGTTCAGGGGGCAAGCCATCGAAGGTGGGTTCAGATTTGAAGTGCCTGTCGGGTAGGGTGACGAAGGGAGACGGTGCGAAATGTGACTTGGTAACTTTCTGGTGGCAGCAGAGGAGCAAATGAAGAGGCTAGTGGGTGGTGGGTGGGTAGCTTGAGGCTAGTGGGTGGGTAGCTTGAGGCTAGGAGGTGGGTAGCTTGAGGCTAGGAGGTGGGTAGCTTGAGGCTAGGAGGTGGGTAGCTTGAGGCTAGGAGGTGGGCAGCTTGAGGCTAGGAGGTGGGTAGCTTGAGGCTAGGAGGTGGGTAGCTTGAGGCTAGGAGGTGGGCAGCTTGAGGCTAGGAGGTGGGCAGCTTGAGGCTAGGAGGTGGGCAGCTTGAGGCTAGGAGGTGGGCAGCTTGAGGCTAGGAGGTGGGCATTTGGAAGACCTCGAAGCAGGCATTAGAGTTGAGGACTGGACGTGGATTGTGGGTGATGCGTGTATGTTGGAAATGTGTTGCACGCGGGTCAGTGAAAGGGCATGCTTGCATGCCCTGACTGAGGCTGCACTACCAATAATATGTTGCGTGTGTATTGTCTTTTTTGCAGGCCTCTAGCTATTCCAGCTTCGACAGATGTGACGAGGGAGGTGAAGAGGGAGACAGTTTGCTAACTGACGGACTCGCTGGTGGCGGCTGAGGAGCAGTGGAAGAGGCTGCTCTACCTGCTGTGAAAGGCACACTTGATAGAAGGCAAGTTTGTTGTGCAAGTCATACAAGGTGTGTGAAATGTGTGCGTTAAGGAGGGGGCGAAGGGGGCGACGGTGCGCATCCTGACCAGCTCCGCCGTGGTGGCTGAGGAGCAGAGGAAAAGGCTGCTTTCTCTGCTGCGAAAAGCGCGAGTCATAGCAGGTGGGTGGGGAAGTGCCAGTCAGGTACCGAGGTTGAAGTTGGGAGACGTTGAGTTGTTTGGAGTGAGGTGCATGTCATAAGATATTCTAAATGTGTAAAAGGTATTCCTTTGGAATGAGGCATTTTTGTTGTATGCGCTCGATAGTCTAAGGGCGTATTCCTACTTAAGCGCGTTCAGTGCCAGGAAACCGAACTTAGCGAACTACCGAATTGAACCGCACAGGAATTCGCGTTTCAACCCTCGGGCCTCACTGTTTCGCGTTTCAGACCCAATTTCGGGTTTGCTGGTACTGAACACTGTCCTGTAGGAATACGCCCTAACATGGTCTGTGAAGCTTGTCATCGTGCGAAGCACTCGCACCAACTCTTTAACAATCTTTTTGCTGCCTCCCTGCTCTGCCCTTCTGCAGGTCACTAGCAAAAATCCTATTCACACCTTTACACAACAAATAAAGCATTCACATCTGCAGAATCCTAGGCGTGCCAAGTTCCGTTTTAGTGGAACACATCTTCAGTATATTGATATTGTACGGTTCATGTAGTGCACGATTTTAATGCAGCACTTTGTAATGCCACATCAAATGACTTCGCAAGTCTGCTGAGGCAATATGCGACGAGGCTGACGAAAATTTGCGATCCGGTTACCGCAAGCTAGCTGGCATTACGTGAACTTGACCTTAGGGGCTCGGTTTCTGTAGTCCAGTTAGCAATGTTCAGGTCATTTGCGTAAGGCAAGTTCGGATGTCAGGTCAACTACGCTACGCAGATATTTTGTTTCGAGGTTCGCAGAAAACCCCAGCGACACGGGCCAAGTCGACGCCCGCTGACAAAACCGAACCACCAACGATTCATCTGGTGATGCGAAATTCATCTGGTGATGTTCGGGTTGGGGAATCGGGCCACGCGCAAATTCGCTAACCATTTTGCGAATTTCGGGCATCAATCTCTAACTCCAGGCTTGTACACATTCGATCATGGGTTGCCAAACTGATTTACGTGAACTACGCCCTGAGGACGGCAGCCTACTAGCCCCTATTCTCCAACATTCCACCACGCGAAAATTTGCGCCTCATCTTGACTTTTGCGCGGATTGGTGTGAGTGAGGTTGACAAGAGTTGATAACGCACGCGCACCCGCGCCCACTGGCTGCTGCCGCAGTCAAGAAGCTCTCGGCTTGTGCGGTTAGGGGGGGGCGTGTACCCCCATTCCACCAATGATGATGTTACACGCGTCCTCGTCGACTCTTCATGCAATGACCCCGAGAAGGGGCATCTATCGCCCCTTGTCCATTTCGACTCCGAGAGTCTTGGCTTCCGCCGGAATGCGATTCGCTCGGCCCAGTGGGCTGCTAGCGACGGGGCTGTTTCAAAGGTACTTCGTTTGCCCCTCCCAAAAATTAGGGTGGCAAATTGTCACCTCCAAGACTACCGCAAGTGACCTTGGGGTTTTGCGCATTGGGAAAACGTTGGTTAGTCAAGAGTTGGTTAGTTGACACTAAATTGAAGCCGAGGTTGTCGACGAGTAAAACGTTGGTAAGGCGTAAAGAGTTTCCTGTATCGATTGATGTCAAAAGGATAGTGCCGATATTTTATGCTGCAATTGTTTGACCGTTGGCGAGTGTGATTGGGCAGGGTTGAAGAAGTCGACGACGGTTGTATATGAAAGGATTTGTTGAAGAGACCATGTGGTGGCCACAACAACTATCCAAGTACCAAGTATCGGTATCTGTACTGCAACCAGCCATGTGAGTGTTTGTAGTCGGTAAGCAAAATTTTGACGTTACCGTTTTGTTGGCAGAGTTTGAATTATTTGCTGCCGGCTTCGATAAGTTGATTGGAGGAACACAGTTGAGTGACGTTGGTGTTGTTGATGTTGTAGATGTTGCTTTTGGAGGCGCAGGCTGCTGCAAAGACTGCTTCGAAGGCTGTCGTAGTTGCTGTGATAATTTCGACTGCTGCGGTTCTTCAGGAGGTAAATACATCTTCTTAAAGTAGCAACGGTCAGTAGAATATCCTCTCTTGTTGCAATTGTAACAGAAGTATTGAGGACGTCGAGTTGGTGTTGAATAGAAACTAAGTTGTATATCCCCCTTTTTGTTGCGTTGTGACTGCAGGTCAAGATATTGCTGTTCTGCTTGAAGATACGAGGAAATTTCGGCTTCGGAGAGGTTCGGGTTCATGCACAGGAAGGCGCGCGTTTGTCACCATTCGAGTCCAAGACCAGCAAGAAGGACCGTGAGATACATCTCACGAGGGAAGTATCCTCCACTCTTTTCCAGTTGATCTCGTAGTATACGGACGCGATTGACGTAGTCCATGACATTTTCGCTTGTCATCATCTGCACACTTGTCAGCTGCGAAAGTATTTTACTCACTGTTATTGTATCTTTTGCCATG
The DNA here is from genome assembly GCA_027943415.1 of Closterium sp. NIES-67. Lineage (NCBI taxonomy): Eukaryota > Viridiplantae > Streptophyta > Zygnematophyceae > Desmidiales > Closteriaceae > Closterium > Closterium sp. NIES-67. Next base: position 745,388 of record BQMB01002198.1, on the reverse strand, counting down.
TATACCTCCTTCAAGTGGTTCCATGCAGTTTCAGCTGGTGTAAAACTTGAATGAAATGATCGGATGCCGAGCTGCTCCTTCGGTGACAGGTTCCGAATAAGAACTGTATACGCCCCGAGAGAGGCGTGCAAGAAACTCTGCTGCTCCAGTTGTGTTCCCGTAACAAGATAGGTGAATTCACCGGTGAAGAACGGCCAAAGCCCGGCGGACTGCGCCAGAAGTTTGAACTCGAAGCTCCAGGAGTAAAAATCCACTCCGTTAAAAGGTATAGTGGTTTTTATCTGTATGCGGTTAAGTAAATTTGGAGGCTGAAAAATAATACCCGGCTGTTGCTGTTGTTGCTGTTGCTGTTGTTGCTGTTGCTGTTGGAATTGCTGTGGCTGCTGATGATGCTGTTGTTGTTGCTGTTGCTCAGCAGGGGAACGTCCGAAAATGTAGAAAGGATGGTGAAACTGCTGCGACTGCGGCTGCTGTACAAAAGGTGAGAAAGTGAACGAACCAGTTCTTGGAGCTGTGGCTCCACGCATATAACTCGAGCCATCAAGGCTCATTCCACTGCGTTGAAACTGGTGGCTGTACTAACGCTTGTTGCTGTGCTGTTGTCTATGATTGTTGTTGTTGCGCTGCAGGTGCAGTCGAAGAAACACCTGGAGTGTTAACAGAAGGCGAATTCTGCTGTTGCATACCGATATGAGCATAGGCTGGTGGAAACGGTCCAGAGGCTGAGAGACCAGTGACGGTCGTGGAGACATGTACTCCAGTAGTTCCGGAAAATGATCCGGCAGACGGTGCTGGTGGTGAACCAGTCATTGTTGACAGTAGTCTTAATTCCAGATAGCTCTCATACCATGTAATAATTTGACAGGTGGTGCAGGAGACTAAGTATAGAATCTGCAACCACGAGTACTTAACCAAGGATCTTTGAGGGAATGGTAGACTAGAAAGACAGCGGAAGTCTTATAGGAGTGAACCTGAGCACATGAACTTGTGGGTAGTCGAAGGTTGAATAACCTGAGCACATAATTATGTGTAAAGTCAAGGTTGATAATAGAAAGGCATTACAAGGATTTATAGCTCTAGGGAAAGTACCTGTTCGGCTAGTTGCACGCTATGCGACCTATTCGTCATACTATAGGGTCGCAACTGTTCGCGTGATTGAAACGACTCGTTACGCCTATTCGCGTAACTGAAGCGGTATGCTGACATCATCCCGAGACCCGCGATGCTTTGCTGACATCAGCACTCGGGCATGGTTACTTACTGAGAAACTCGATACTGCTAACTACACTGAAAACGGAACTTGCAGGAATGCAAAACTTCATTTACCACAACACTCCTATTGCCAACTTATCGTATTAGTTAAGCTTGCCTGCACATACCACCAGCACCTCTTTCCCAGCCTGCACGGATGGGCAGCTCAGGCCGGGACTAGGATTTGTTGATACAGCTAGGTCGTGTCCCAGGCCACATTTGTCCCGGGCCACAGCTAGGTCGTGTCCCAAACCACATTTGTCCCAGGTCACGACCTAGCTATGTCGTGTCCCACCAATAAAATGTGTCATGGGACACGACACAACTCAGGCCGTGACACAGCTAGGTCGTGTCCCAGCCTCTTTCCTGGCCTGAGCTGTAAAACCATAATCACGGCTTAGCAAACACCAACAAGCACTCATGATGCATGGCCATCTAGCTGGTAGCCGCTCGCTGCACACACGAACATTGTCAAGCACAATATTAGGTGTGAAAGAGTGGCCTGCATCCACCCCTGCAAAGGCCCGCATAAGTCTGGGTTTGAAACGGTTTAAAACACCAAGCAATTTCACGCAGCCGTCCACTTACCCCTTGGCAGTTGCCCGAAATTACCAACAAATGAAGGCCAGCTTTACAGGGAGGGGAGGGGGAGGGGGGGATGGGAGGGGGGGACAATGAGGATGGCGAGGAAAGAAGGGGAGACAAAGGCTGTAAGGTAAAAAGCATGAAACAAAGTGCCAGTCAAAGTTGGGGGGAAACAGAGTGCAGCAAGAAGGACGGAAGGAGTGGTGGTTAAGGGGGGGAGGGAGAGGGGGGGAAATAACGAGAAGGATGAGGACACAAAGGGGGCAATGTGGAAGTGCTACAACTGTACCTGAATACGGTGAGGAGCCTGTTGAGCTTGATAGGGACATGCGATGAGCACCGGGAGAAGCTCGCGCGTCTCACCTGAAATGCACCGAGATCGCCACATGCGTCCCGCCCAAAGTGCATCATGAGAAGCTCACACGCCCGACGTGCACCGCGAGAAGCTGCGAGAAGGCCTAGGGGAACGGTAAGAAGGGAAAGTATGGGAGGAAGATTGGAAAACGAAAAAGCTCTTGGGAATAGAAAACCTACGCAGAACAAGCACACACGAGGAAGAGCATCCGGGAAAAAACATCGTGATACTGAGAATTAGACAGTTGCAATTGTGCATATTGCTGAAAAATGCATACTACACAGCGCTGGGCACGTTTCTGTCTAAGTAGAATGCTTGTGCGGGAAGAACGTAGACTAGCAGAAGGGAGGACCAAGAAAGATAACGGGTTTTGGGTTGAGTCGGTACTATATGTGTGACTGGGATTCGTTGAGACAGTTAGGTGTTGATATCTGGGCTGTATACAGTGCGCCAAATTGAGGCGCCCAATATGTTGAACACTTTCATACCCCATATTACAGGTTTTGTCAAGAGACAAAATGCCATTCTCTTGTTCTATCCATCATATTCCACAGTTCTTCACGCAATTCGCTTTCGCGAGGGCTCTTGAACTTGTTGTCTAGCCTGAGGGCTCAGGCTCGACTAGTGTCTCGATTCAGGCCCAACCTGTGAAGTTACCTGCGGGTCACCTCGAACCGAGCTTCGGCCCTATTGGCTGGTCGGATCCCACGCGACACTTACCGAAAATTTGGCTAATTTCGTATGCGTCGCCACTACCCGCAGGTAACTCCGAGGGGTCTTGCGTGGAACTCTGGGTAGTCTGGGGTGGGGTGTCCCACACTCCAAAAGGCATAATGAGTCTTGGGAATTTTGGGATGTACACTCGGATCGCTCCTCGCGCGACTTTCGGTCGGCCTCTTTTTCTGAGGCGTCTCGAAGAGAGAGGGTTGTTTCAAAGAGAGGGGGCACGTTCTTTGCCACTACTCTAATCTATTCTCAGAGCGCCGCTCGGAGCGGTCCTCGCACGACTTTCCGCCGGCCTCTGCAGGCGCCGCTCCTGGGACACGAGCAAGCGGGGTGAGTTGGGCGGTTTTGAGTCGACCCACCCTGATGCGCTCTACTGCGTCACAGTCACTGAGCGCGCTGCGCGCTCGTGGTGGGTACTAGTCGTTGAATATCATATTGAGACACCTCAAAACGAAATCACGATACTGAATAGACATTCCTTGGAGCACTGGCGCGCTCTACTAGTACACTTGTAACGCTTGGCTATGAACAGTGCGCGGGCCTACAAAACCACCTTCCCAATGACCTAACTCAAATTTTCTACCTATGCTAGGTATCGCGAGATGGGAAGAAGGGGTTGGGAGGGGAGTTTTGGGATTGGTCGAGATTGAAACAATTATATTGTACTTGTACATTTTGACTTGGCAAAATTTCCAACCCACGCGATGGATGGATTTGCGACAAATCAGAATTAGGGAGTTGGTTGGCAATGCCAACTCAACTAGAATATTCCTATGCTGTACACCAAATGCTAATTTGAATACAATGTTGTAAACCTCTCATTGGTTGGAAATCTAACCCTTTGCCATATATAAGCTAGCTCACCTCCTTGGAGCCATGGAGGAGGTGCAGCAGCTGATGGGAGTCATTTGAAGGGGTCTGAGATGAGAAGCTCATTCTCAACTTCCCACTCCAAGAAATCAATCTTGAAATGGGATTTTTCTCTAAGCCATGAGGCTCCCCTCACAAGCCTCCCTACACTAGTAGTTTCTAGTGTGGTCTCCTAGGGAAAACTCTACCCAACCAGAGCCCCAACTACTACCCTCCAAGAGCCTTCCTCAAGCTTAAGCTCCTTCTTAGAGAGGGTTCTTTCCTAAGTACAGCGCTAGGAGATTGCTAGTTGATTTTGTACTCCGTTATTATATCCTAGGATCTTGGATGTTGATCTAAACTTCAACCCTTGTTTGTCCATGCTATAAGGGCAAGGGTGTACTCAATGTTGTATAAGGGCAAGGGTGTCCATAATGTTGTGAGTTGTTGTACTCAAGAGCACCCCCTGATTGCGGTCGCAGTGGTGACTCGTACAGTAAAGGGCGAAATGTTCAAATCGCTTCGTGGATGGGCTGTGCTGGCGTCTCGGGAGAAGGGACACCACGTGTGGTGGACCAAATCTGAATCTTTTGGACGAGCCCGCCACAATATCAAGGTGTACTACAAACCCTCGCCGAACATTGTGGCATGCCCCATCCGCCCCGTGCATCAACAAAATATACTCCTTGCTGGTCGCGTTAACGGTCATAGCGCAAAAATTCTTGTCGATACAGGTGCCACTGTTTCCCTCTATCATGAAATGTGGGTCACAGTGCACGGGGTCTTCGTTGAAGGACCATCCTGTCCCATTCACCTTGGTGACGATAGTATTATCCAAAGCAAAGGACGGGCAATGATCGACATGGAAATCCAAGGCTATAGCGAAAAGATTCGCACTTACGTTCTCCCCTTGCTTGCAGGGGTGTAGACGTAGTCTTGGGAATGGATTGGTTACGTGCAAATGAGGTAATCCTGAATTTCCAGGATAATACGGTTTCTTTCACCAAGAATGGTGAACCAATCCAATGGCAGGTGTCTGTCGACGCAACCATCCCAGCGGTTCCGATGGCGGAAAGTCCAGATGTATGCTTTGCTCTTGCATGTCAATTTGTACAGCATTACCGCATTGCTGACACATTATTCGTGGTCCAGCTCGAGAATGCTGGAACACTAACTCCAGACATTGAGGACTTTCCACCTCAGATGAAGGTACTGGCGGATGAGTTTAAGGAGGTTTTTGAGTCTATTCCAGGCGAGCTTCCTCCTGACCGCGTCGTGGGCCACACCACCTCTATGGAGCCTGGAAAACTCCCACCGTTTTGACCTCTGTATCGCTTCAGTCCAGTTGAGTACGAGGAGCTAAACAAAAGATTGAGGAGTACCTCAGGAAGGGATGGATTGAGTCAAGCGCATCACCATATGGAGCACCAATCTTGTTCGTTAACAAGAAGGGTGGTGGCTTACGCATGTGCGTCGACTACTGCTCCTTGAATAAGATCATGATCAAGAACAGATATCCTCTTCCAAGAATAGAAGACCTAATTGATCGACTCCAGGGTGCTCAGTGGTTCAACGCATTGGATCTGGCACAAGGGTACCACCAACTGCGCATCACTGAGGAAGATGTTCCCAAGACGGCATTCTGTTCGCCGTTTGGCCATTTTCAATGGAGCGTGCTGAGCTTTGGCTTGACCAATGCTCCGGCCTCTTTTTAGAGGGCCATGAACGATGTGTTTCGCGAAGCTATTGGGCACTTCGTTCTGGTTTACCTCGATGACATCTTGATTTTTTCTAAGACCGAAGAGGAGCACACTCAACACTTAAAATGGGTGTTAGGGAAGTTGCGGGAACACAAGTTCTATGCTCGTTTATGGAAATGCCATTTCTACAAATGCGATATAGAATATCTCGGTCATCTCGTCCAGAACAACAGACTTAAAGTCGACCCCAAGAAGGTGGTGGCTGTTCAGAGTTGGCCTGTCCCACTAGATGTGGGCCAGATCAGGTCCTTCCTAGGCCTGGCCAATGATTTCCGCCGGTTCTTGGAAAATTGCTCGACTGTCGTTGCCCCTCTGACAGCACTCTCTCGAAAGGGTAGTGCATGGGAGTGGACCCGACAATGCCAATAGGCTTTTGACGAAGTCAAAACAAAGCTGACCAATGCTCCGGTTCTGGTATTGCCAGATCCTTCTAAACCCTATGAGGTGGTCACAGACGCCTCGACAGTAGGGATTGGGGCGGTACTCTTGCAGGAGGCCCGTCCCGTGGCATTTGAGAGTAGGAAGCTCTCCCCGGTAGAGCAACGCTATACGACATCAGAACAAGATTTGCTGGTGGTCGTGCATGCGCTACGAACATGGCGATGTTCTTTGGAAGGTGTGGAATTTGTGGTCACAACGGACCACTGTCTAAACACCTATTTCTCTTCTCAAGCCACGCTCACTCGTTGCCAAGCCCGCTGGGCTGAACTCCTTAGTGGGTTCACATTTGATATTCGTTATCGTGCAGGTTCTACAAACATGGCTGACCCCCTCAGCAGACAGCCAATAGGGGCAGCGATCGGGCTTGATGAAACCGAGCATAAGGCGGTGTTTGTTGCTTGTTTTGGTATTGTTGCAGTAGCTTGAGTGAGTGAGGTCACCTTCAGTGGTTTTCTGAAACACATCCGCACACGATACCATATCAATTCCTGGTTCCAGAACCCACAGTATGCTTCGTTCCTTCATTGGCCCAACTCAGGATGATTGGGATGACTTGTTACTTGTGGTTGAGTTCGCAGTGAACAATTCTATCCATGAAGGTACCCATGAAAAACCCTTCATTCTGAACAGTGGTCGGCATCTCACAACACCTGCTATGCATGGGATCGGCGGTCTGCAAGTCCCTGCCGCAAAAGAATTTGTGGGCAAGCAGCAAGAAGTGCTCAACTTTGCTTGCCGATGGCTGCAACTGTCTCAGCAGCGTCAAAAGTCTTATGCCGACATGAAACGCCGGGAAGTCTCTTTTGAGGTTAGAAACAAGGTATTATTGACAAGGTACGCACCACCAATGATAGTCGTCGGAGAGGAACTCTTTTATGAGGTCGAGCGTGTGCTCATGCACCGTGATCGACAGCGTGGCCGCAGGACAGTACGCGAGTTCCTTATTAAAGCCCGAGTCTCATATTTCCTACCGATCAAAGGTATTACCTTTGGTGGGGGGTTCTGATTGGGGGGCGAGGGACAAAAAAATGAAAGTGAGTGGGCGAGGGTTGCGACAATTTTGAAAAATCGTTGAGGGTCCAACTTTGACGAGGCTTGGAGTCTCATATTTCTGCGGAGCCGTATTACGTTTGGTTTGAGCCCAGGGAACGTTGAGGGCGTGGATGGTGGGGGTCGGGCTCTCAAAAATTCGCAATTATTTGCGATTCCAGTGTTGGATTTTGGGCCGAAATTTTGTTGCGTGAGACATTTCGGGTCCTGATTCTGTGTCACCAGCCTAGGTTCCGAAAACTCGGTTATTACGAACGGGTCTTCGGGTTCGCTTTTCTGAGGTTGTATCTCTCTCGCGCAGTCACTTGCGAGCCCACGTACAAAGAGAACCTACGTTACCTAGTACCAAGAGTATTACCTTAGGAAAGATGAGACGCGGGCTTTAAATGGAAAGGCTATGGACCTGAACACAACTCATGGGAGCCAGAGGAACATTTGACCGAAACAACGGTTCACGGATATCTAGAAGACCTGGCTCAACGAGCAGCCTCACAACTAGTGGATGGTGTTGACCCTGATCGTAATGTGATTCGGCATGCTCGAAGCACCCGTCTCCAGAAGCACTCTATGGCAATGAGGACGTTGCCACCTTGAGGGGGAGGAGTGTAATGCTTGGTCTATGAACACTGCGCGGGCCTACGAAACTACCTTCCCAACGGCCTATCTCAAGTTTGCTACCTATGCTAGGTATCGCAAGATGGGAGAAGGGGTTGGGAGGGGAGTTTTGGGATTGGTCGAGATTGAACCAATTATATTGTACTTGTACATGTTGACTTGGCAAAAATTCCAACCCACGCGATGGATGGATTTGCAACAAATCAGAATTAGGGAGCTGGTTGGCAACGCCAAATCAACTAGAATATTCCTATGCTGTACACCAAATGCTGATCTGAATACATTGTTGTAAACCTCTCATTGGTTGGAAATCTAACCCTTTGCCACATAAGCTAGCTCACCTCCTTGGAGCCATGGAGGAGGTGCAGCAGCTGGCGGGAGTCATTGGAAGGGGTCTGAGATGAGAAGCTCATTCTCAACTTCCCACTCCAAGAAATCAATCTTGAAATGGGATTTTTCTCTAAGCCATGAGGCTCCCCTCACAAGCCTCCCTACACTAGTAGTTTCTAGTGTGGTCTCCTAGGGAAAACTCTACCCAACCAGAGCCCCAACTACTACCCTCCAAGAGCCTTCCTCAAGCTTAAGCTCCTTCTTAGAGAGGGTTCTTTCCTAAGTACAGCGCTAGGAGATTGCTAGTTGATGTTGTACTCCGTTATTATATCCTAGGATCTTGGATGTTGATCTAAAATTCAACCCTATTTTGTCCATGCTATAAGGGCAAGGGTTGTTACAACAGTCGCTACTGTACGCTACAGTCGCTGAGCGCACATCACCGCGCGCTCCTCCCGCGACAAAGTTATCACCGCAGACCCATCCAAACGCCCCGTGGAAAAGTTCCCGGAACTCCCAGGGGACAAACGGAGTGAGAGGATGTTAAATCGGCGGAGTTTAGATGTTCCGTGACTCAAGAGTTGCCGTGGTAGCGTGCACTGCCTACCAGCGTTCGCGCAACGCGTCGCAGTGGCACCACCACTAGCAGAAGCAGCAGCAGCAGCAGCACTATAGCCAAGTTGCACAGCTATCGCAGCTGCAAGAACATCTGCACAGGCGCCGTATAGTCACGACGATTCAACCGCGAAACGAGCTAACATAGCCACAACAGCAACCGCAGCAGCAGGAGCAGCAGCAGCAACCACCGGAGAGGAGAGCAGAAAAGGCGGAGAAGGCAAGGAAAGCAGGTGAGAGTCGGCACGGAAGTGAGTTGCCCCTTAACAACCCGGACACTCGCAGCGAGATAGGCGAGATTGACGAGATAGACGAGGTTGACGAGATCGACGAGATTGGTGATGCCTTATCGCCCATCCACGTGGCCGCGACGCGTTTTGAGTCGACTCAAGACACTCGTTGCGAGACAGCCGAGATACCAGATGCCGTATTCCTCACCAACGCGGCGGCTGCGTTGAGAGGAGGCGAGCCTATGATGATAAAAACTGGCTGTTAAGAATTTGGGCGTGCTGTGGACGTGGATAGAGGATATGAGATGTTGAAGGCTCTTGAGGATACGATTAGAGAGGCGATAGGAGAGAGGGACGAGGTGATGGCGGCTCTTTGAGCGGCTGTTAGGGAGAGGGACGATGCGAAGGCGGCTCTCAACGAGGCTGCTTGGGAGAGGGACGAGTTAGTGAAGGCCGTTGAGGGGGCGATTGGAGGGAGGGATGATGCGCTGAACGTTATTGAAGTGGCAGTAAGGGCGCTGGGAGGGGTGATTGGAGGGGACCTTGGGAGGATTGGAGGGTCCATTGGGGGGGCGATTGGAGGGGCAATTGGAGGGGCGGTTGGGGAGGCGATTGGAGGGGAAATTCCAGGGAGGGATGAAGCTATGGTGAAGTTTGCGTGGAATGCTTAAGTAAGTGCGAAATATGTTTAAGTGCAAAGGGGGGGGCTGTACGAGAGGTAAGGTGGAAGGGAGGTGGAAGGAGAGGCAGTGTAAAGAAGCTGTTATGGTAAAACACTTTGTGGAGAGGCGGTGGAAAGAAGAAGAAGAAGAAGAAGAAGAAGAAGATGTCAAAAAGAACGAAGCATGTGTAAACGAGGAAGAAGCAGATGTCAACGAGGAAGAAGCCGGTGTCAACGAGGAAGAAGCAGGTGTCAACGAGGAAGAAGCAGCAGAGAGGAAGTGGGAAGAAGCCAAGGGAAGGCTTGAAGAGGTGAAGGGAATACTTGAAGTATTTTAGGGGAAACAGATGGACTCTGAGAGACAACTGGAGGAATTTGCGAGGAGATTGGATGAAAGCGACAAGAGATTGGAAGAAATGGGGAATGAGAAGGTGGAGGCGGAGAGGAGGAGGGAAGAGGCAGAGACGAGGATGCAGGAGGCAGAGAGGGGAAGGGAGGAGGAAAAGAGGGGGAGGGCGACGGCGGAGGCACGAGCATGTGCAGTAGAGAGAGCGAGAGAGGAGGCTGAAGAGAAGGCAAGGCAGGCAGAGAGGAGGATATTGGAAGGTGAAGAGAAGATGAGAGAGAAAGAAGCAAAGCAATTAGAGGCAGAGAAGCGGGCGAGGGAGAACAAGGTGAGGCGAGAAGAGTTTGAGAAAAGAGTTTGTGAGGCTGAAGAGAGGAGGGCAGATGTGGAGTGGAAGTTGGAAGAAGCGACTAAGGAGAAAGCAGAAGCTGAGAAGCGGCGGGCGGAAGCGGGATGGTTGAGGCTGTTGAGAGGATGGAAGGCGCAGAGAAAGCGCGAGCGAAAGCAGAGGAGGAGAGGTATACGACAGAGAGGCGGAGAGAAGGTGCGATAAGGGAAAGGGAGGAAGCTGTAGTGGCCTTGGAGAAGGCGAAGGAGGTGAGTGAGAGGGAGAAGGAGGAGGCTGTGAGAGGGAGAAGGAGGAGGCTGTGAGAGCGAAGGAAGAGGCAGAGAGACGGCTGGAGGAGATGATGGTAGAGGTGAGGAGGGCGAGAGAAGAGGCTGAAAGGGAGAGGGAGGAGGTTGAGAGGAGGGCAGAGGAGGTTGAGATGGCAACTGAGGTGGCAGAGAGAAGAGTGAAGGAAGCAGAAGAGGCAAGAGAGGAGGCGCAGAGGCTTTGGGAGCAAGGTTGAAAAAAACGGTTTCAGAAAAAAAACGGCAGTTTTTTTTCGAGCAGATTGGGAAAAAAACGCCGTTTTTTTAATAGAGCATGTTGGAAAAAAAAAAAACCTGGAAATCTCGCCAAAACGGCCTGGGGCATCGCGTATGCTTTATTGATTAACATGGCATCGAGAAACACAAAAAAAACGGGTAAAATTGTAGCTCCCCTATAATTCCTCCCCTTTTCCTACCCCTCCTCCTCCTCCTCCTCCTCCTCCTCCTCCTCCTCCTCCTCCTCCTCCTCCTCCTCCTCCTCCTCCTCCTCCTCATCCTCCTCCTCCTCTTCCACCTCCTCCCCATCAACCCCATTATGGTTCAGCTCCCATGGGTTGGCCCCTCCATGGTCCGCATCCTCCCCACTTCCATCACTAGCAATCTCAGCCTCCACCTCCTCCTCCTCCTCCCCCTCCGCCTCCTCATGTAAGGTACATGGGTTCTTCTTCCCCTTTCCCCCCTTGGTAGGCTTTCTTCCCCGCTTCCCTGCCTTGGCCTTCCCCTTCTTCTTCCCCCTTCCCGCAATCATCCCAAAGGTCCACCAATCAATGGTGCACCCGCCACCACCCTCCACCTCGCCCTCCTCCTCCTCATCCCCCTCATCTCCCACATCCTCCCCTTCTGGAAGAGGGGCAGTGGGCTCAGGGCAGCCCTCCTTCGGGAAAGTGTTGACTTCGCACTTTTGCCGACAGGTTTGTACACCGGACTCGAGAAATTCGAAAACAAAACTAACATTGAAATGAACTATATTTGGTTTGAAAAAAACGGCCGTTTTTTTTAACCAATCCAAAAAAACACCTTAAAAAAAAATACGGCCGAAAAATACGACACCGTATTAAACGGATTTTTATTATAAAAAAACACCATTTTTTAAAATATTGTCTAGGAGGAAGCAGATCAAGGCTACGGGATGCTGCTGAGGCAGCAAAGAGGGAGGCAGAGAAGGCAAGGGATGAAGCACTGGAAGGAAAGGAAGAGACTCTGAAGTCGGTGGCTGATGCTGATGAGGCGAGGCGAGAGGTTGAGGTGAGGCTTCAAGTACTAGCGCATGCAAGGGAGGAGGATGAAACGGCAAGGGTGGAGGCGGAGAAGGTGTGGAAGGAGGCAGTGGAGAAGGTGGCAGCGGCGGAAGAGAGGAGCGAGGAGTAGAAGAAGCAGAGAGGGCAAGGGAAGAGGCAGAGAGGGCGAGGGAGGAGGCAGAGAGTGCAAGGGAAGTTGCTGAGGAGAAAAGGGAAGGAGCTGAGTGGGTGAGGGAGGAGGCGATGCTCAGCCGAGCCATGGCATGCGTTGCGTGTGCCGCGAAGGACGAGGCAATGCAGTCTATCCTCAACGAGCTTGTCGCCGCCCAGGCTGCCTCCGAAGGTGCGATAGTTTCGGCCGCTGCCAACACTGCTGAGGAGGTTCGGGCGGAGCTTTGGATGGCACAGGAAGGGTGGGAGAAATGGCTGAACGAAGTGGAAGGGGAGCTGGAACGTGTGAGAGGGGAGGGGGTGAGTCTTGGGAAGAGAGCAAAGGAAGCAAAGGGAGAAGTTACGAGAGGGTGGAGGGAGAGAGGAAGGGGAGGGAGTAGGAGAGAGTGGCTAAGGACGATGAGAGGAGGGCAAAGGAGGAGGAGAGGGAGAGAAGGTAGCAGGCAGAGGCCTGGAGGAGGGCCACAGAGGAGGAGGTGCATCTGGTGAAGGAGGATCTTGAGGTGATGAGGAACGCCAAGAGGGAGACGGTGCGCAACCTCACCGACTCGCTGGTGGCGGCAGAGCAGCAGCGGAAGAAATTCATGGCTCTGATGCGACTGGGGGAAGTCTTTGAAGGTGAGTGCAACAGGGGAATTGTTTTAAGGCGGCTGCAATCGAGGAGTCTTCGAAGGTGGGTTCAGTGTGCAAGCCGTGTCTTGATGGTGAGTGAGAGAAATTCGTGTCTCCGATGCGATTGCCAAACGGTATTTGAGGTGAGTTCAGTATGATTGTAAGGTGGGTTCTGGTTCTAAGTGATTGTGTGATAGGTTGGCAAGGGGAGAGTGTGCAGATTGTGACTTTTGTCAAACGTTATTTGAGGTAAGTTCTGGCGGAAGCCGAGGAACAAATGCAGAGGCTAGTGGGTGGGTTATATAAAACACATCTATGCAAATCAATATGGTCATTAGAGTTAGGGAGTTGACATGAGGTACATGGGCTTGTGGACTGTGGGTGATGCATGTATGCTGGGGAAGTATTGCATGGGGGTTGTTGAGTGGCAAGCTTGCGTTGACTAACAATCGTGCTTTGTGCACATCATCTTTTCTTGCAGGCCTCTAGCCCTTCCTGTTATTTCCATAAAAAAGACGTCGTCCACGATCATGCACGCCATTTATACATATACTATGGCCACCATCTATAATGGGTTCTTTATTTATGTAAATGTCTCTTACTTTTTATGGTATGTTTTTGTCAATCCCTAGTCTTGGTGGTTCGTGAAGCAACTAGTGTATACGTGAACCCCGTCAGTACCAGGCTAACCCTAGCAGTGTGCAGAGTGAAGGCCCTGTTCGGTAGGCAGACATTCCGGAGTGCAGACGGTGTGAAGTAGTTGCGAGAGTTGGCTCGGAAACCGCTTAAAGCGAAGCAATAATTTTAATCACACCGAGCCTCCTGGAATACGGGATTGTACAGAACACCAAAATCGGAAGGAATGCGGAAATTGCACCAGCCTGCGGATGCGGGTAATAAAATTCCAACCAACGGTCAATGTGAATTCCAGCTTTCTAACAAGAAGGGGGAATGCAACCCAACTTCCCGCGCTACCTAACCCAGGCAGTATTCGGCAGCCACCAGGAAGAAACATGTGGGAAGGGGGGACAAAATGAATCAGGCTGGTGTCGGTGATCAAAATTTGTGCGCGTGCCATCGACACCTACCCCGTACGCGACTCGACCGACATGCGGGTGGGGGGAAAAGGGTGGAGGAGGGGGGGAGCTAAACAAAAGCGCGAGCCCCCCCTACAGAAGCCTCGCACATGAAATGGATATTTCAGAACAAGGCTCCCCCACTCTAGATGGGCTCCCGATTCATTTTCGGGAATCACAAGCGACTTACACTCATGAGTTTGAGCTGGCGTGGTTTGGGAAGAAAGAGCATATCGTTATGGTTGCCCCTGGTTAGGAGTGTATGGAGTTGTTTTCCAGCCTGCCCGATTCTGAGGAATAAGCATGCATGCTGGGGGTGAGGAACCAAACTCAAGCCTGCACCCTTCATTCGCGAATACCGCCGCGGAACGCTTCCGCCGATGGGGGAGCTGGATGCAGGCTGCGTTCTGCAGGCAAAAAAGGAAAGTGCAGATTACATCAGAGCACCTTCCGAAAGCGATAGATTTTGCTTCGGATCGAGGGTCAGCCCGCAAATTTTCCCCCAAACCTGGCACAACGTATCCGAACCTAGTTACATCAATATGCCTGCAGAACACGTCAATCTACAGATGACATCTACGTCAGGGAAACACCCCCCTCGCTTCCCTCCCTGACAAATTTGACGCAAACTTGACGCAATGCTGACGTTCGCTCAATCGCGGAGTCCACCTTGCGTGTGGCGTTACATCAGGGCCCTGATCGGTTGGCCGTATTCTGGAATAAGGATGATGTCGAGCAATTTCTCAGGGCTGGCTCGGAGCAGGCTTAAAGCCAACCAATCTTTTTAATCACACCAAACCTCATGGAATAGAGGTGCGTACCGATCACAAGAATAAGGAAGGCTGGAATACGGCATGAGGAAATGGCACCTAGCTGCTGACTCGGGCGAAATCGTGCCAACGCCGGTCGATGTGTATTCCAGCTTTTTTGCAGGAATAGCTGGGAATAGTGAAGAGGGGCAATCCAGATGCAATAACGAATGCCCTTATTTCGGAAACGGGAAACGTCGAATACCCAATACCAGGCTGTATCTGACCGCCAAGAAAACAAATGCAGGGTCGCATTTCGAAATCAAGCCAGATGCAAGGCCCTAGACACTTTTTTTTTTCAAGAAACCCTTTTGTTTTTCGTGACCCAGATCGTGGCGGGCAAGTTTGGAGATCTGCCAGCTCAGACACGTCAGTTACATCACGCAATTTCGCACATAAACCAGCCCAACTTCTCGCATTACCTAACCTGGCGAGTCAACGCACGGAATACGGAAAGCTCGCAGCGGATTCCGTTTTCCGTATTCCGTATTCTGGAATAACGGCTTACCGATCATGGCCTAGACGCAATTTGGCTCCTCTCTCATTTCGCTCGCGCTTTCCACAATTTGGCCGCGTTGCTTCCAAGCGAGGTTTGGAAAGTGCACCTGACTTGAGTGGTAACCAGTGCTCTCGACGTCGACGTCAACGTCAAATGCCTGGAGAACTCAGCCATTGGCTGTGTTCTACAGGCATTTGGCGTTGACGTCGATGTCTACATTGAGGAAGCTCCTCAAGCGACTTCAAGAGCACTGGTTACCACCCAAACCATGTGCACTTTCCCAACCTCGCTTGGAAGCCTCGCGACCAAATTGTGGAAAGCGCAAGCGAAAGGAGAGGAGATAATTTCAAAATTGCGCGAAAAAAAACTTCTACCCCAGGGCAGGAGAGAAATTATCTGGGGCAAAATGAGAAAAAAAGGTTAAGCTGAGGTATGACTCGTTGGCGATGGGTTTGTTTAGCTGCTGTTTTTTTGCAGGGCAGGCCCAAGCTCGCGAGGGGGGGTAAAGTGGTGGC
>BQMB01002198.1:602500-727500 GCA_027943415.1 Closterium sp. NIES-67 | reverse complement strand
ACGGGCAAGGGGTCGGGACGGTCGGCGCTTTAGAAGGTCAAACAGACCAAAGGAGGGTGATGGGGTGTCACTGGCAGCGATATGAGAAGTCACGGTGCGTGCGTGCATGAAGGGCTCTTGGGGGTGTTTGTTGGAGGGGAGGGACGGGAAAGAGGGGGAGGGGGAGGGTGTGAGGTGTTTGAAAACAGACACTAGAGGGGGCGGCGGGGTGTCACTGACAGCGATACGAGAGATCATGGTGCGTGCATGGGAGGGGGCGGAGGGTAGGGTGGAGCGGGCAGGGGGGGAATAAGGGGCTCAGAGTGCCTTAAGCCTTTAGGCAGACCACGAAGGATGATGGGGTGTCACTGAGGGCAATAGGAGAAACCATGGTGCATGCGTGCATGTATGTTAAGAGAGTAGGCACAGTACAGCTGCTCAACATACACAACACGGTGCGCCACCATGGTGCGTGCTGCCTCTCTCTTGTCCCCTGCCTGCCTGCCCCTCCCATGGTCCCATCCTCCTCCCCTTGCCTTACCAGCTACTGCAGGAGTGCGCCCATGGGAACATAGTGCAGCTATTGAACGTGCACATCAACATGCTGCTCTCGTATGCACATCTGTGCCCCTCTCTTGTGCTCTGTCCTGTCTCCCCTCCCTCCCCCCACCAGCTCCTCCAGGAGTGCGCCCATGAGAACATAGTGCAGCTGTTGAACGTGCACATCAACCACAATGACATGTCCCTCTTCCTCGCCTTCGACTACGCTGAACATGACCTCTATGTGAGCGCGCACCCCATCCTCGTTATAATCAGCAACACGACCTCTATGTGAACTTGACCTCTGTGTGAACACCACATCCTCGTCATAAGGAGCACCATCGCAGCAATATGAACCCATCTCGGATCCGTGATCTGAAATGCATCCTCTCGTGTCATCCCCACCTCAGGAGATCATTCGATTCCATCGCGAGCATCTGAAGCGCCCTCTTTCTGAGTACACTGTGAAGTCGCTGCTCTGGCAGCTGCTCAACGGGCTGCACTACCTGCACAGGTGCGTGGGGGGAAAGGTGGAGGGGTGGGTGTTCTGGAGGGAGGTTGGGGAAACCTGTGTGTGCGTTTTGTGAGATTACCCAGTCAAATGGCTGCTCAGGCAGCTGCTCAACGGGCCGCACTACCTGCACAGGTGCGTGCAGGGGAAGGGGAGGGGGATGGAGGGGCTGGTGGGGGATTGGTTGGGGGAAGTATGTGTTGTTTCCCTCTCCGAGTACACTGTCAAGTCGCTGCTCTGGCAGCTGCTCAACGGGCTGCACTACCTGCACAGGTGCGTGGGTGGGGGTGGGGGAGAGAGAGCTGCATTACCTGCCCATGTGGGTTGAAGTATAGTACGTCTGTGCATCTGGAGCGCACTCGCTCCCGGCACACCGAGCGCCTCCCCCCCGAGTGTAGTGTGCGTCTGTGCATGCACAGGTGCATCTCAAAGCCAGCATCTCAAGCGGCCTCGCTCCGAGTACAGGTCAAGCTGGTTGCTGGGGGGGGTGTGAGCGTGAGTGCATGTGTGTGTGCGTGAGTGCATGGGTGTGTGCGTGAGTGTATGTGTGTGTGTGTGAGTGCATGTGTGTGTGCGTGAGTGCATGGGTGTGTGCGTGAGTGTATGTGTGTGTGCGTGAGTGCATGTGTGTGTGCGTGAGTGCATGGGTGTGTGCTCTTAGCCACATGCATGCTCTGGTGCGCTTCTCGTTCTTCCTCACGCATCAACTACCACTTCGGTGCGCCTCTCCTTGTCTGTCACACAGCAATTGGATCATTCACCGAGACCTGAAGCCGTCCAACATTCTTGTAAGCTCCCCAACCCAACATTCTTGTAAGCTGCCCAACCCAACATTCTTATAAGCTGCCCAACCCAACATTCTCGTAAGCTGCCCACCCCAACATTCTTGTAAGCTGCCCAACCCAACATTCTTGTAAGCTCCCCAACCCAACATTCTTGTAAGCTCCCCAACCCCCAACATTCTTGTAAGCTCCCCATGTTGTAAAATATATATCTATACAACATGCATGCCTAGATTAGGAGGTGTAGTCATTATAATTATTGGGGGGTTGTTGGTTGGGTTGACCAACCCCACATTTGGGTTGGTCAAGATTGGATTTGGTCTTAGACATTTGGTTGGCACTATTCCAACCAAATGGTCCTTGGTCCTAAGAACCAACCAATCACCAAGCACAACACTTTGTGGTTGCTTGCGTTCCAAGCAACCTCTCCCATTGGTCCACATTGTGGCCAATCGGAGAGCACCACACTTTGTGGTTGCTTGCCCTACAAGCAACCTCTCCCATTGGTCCACTTTATGGCCAATAGAAGAGCTTCCCTTCCAACTCTTCTTTGCTCCTTGTTTTGTACAAAAGAGCCTCTTGGCTCCCTACTGAATCAATCATTTCTCCTCTAAGCTACTTCCTTCACCCCAACCCAACATTCTTGTAAGCTCCCCAACCCAACATTCTTGTAAGCTCCCCAACCCAACATTCTTGTAAGCTCCCCAACCCAACATCCTTGTAAGCTGCCCAACCATGCTGTGTGCTTGCCTTGGTTGGTGGGTTGTGCCAGCCAGTACTACCAGTGCCCGTGCCCATGTGGATGACACTCAGTCCGTCCCAGTGTCAGCGTTTTTTGTGTGCCTTTTGAGTCGACTCAAAAAGTGCCCATGTCGATGTCACTGTCAGTCCGTCCCACTGTGAGTGGCAACTTCACCGTGAACGTCAATGCCAATGATTCGCACTGTGCGCAGGTGATGGGCGAGGGTGAGGAGCAGGGCGTGATAAAGATCGGCGACTTTGGGCTCGCTCGGATCTTCCAGGCGCCGCTCAGACCGCT
Organism: Closterium sp. NIES-67; assembly: GCA_027943415.1. Taxonomy (NCBI): domain Eukaryota; kingdom Viridiplantae; phylum Streptophyta; class Zygnematophyceae; order Desmidiales; family Closteriaceae; genus Closterium; species Closterium sp. NIES-67. The sequence continues at coordinate 724,649 of BQMB01002198.1, read as the reverse complement.
CTCAGACAATGGGGTGAGCGAGTGAGCCGAGGTGTGAGATAGGGGTGGGGTGAGCGACTGAGGGGAGGTGCCACAAAGGTGTGAAGTGATTTAAAGGTGGCTGCTCCTATCACGCCAATCTTCCAGGCGCCTCTCAGCCCACTCTCAGACAACGGGGTGGGTTAAGGCCCGTAGGTCTAGTCGCTGAATGGCTGACTGATTCCCCAACTGGCCAGGCAATTAACTCCACTGATTCTAAAACATGTCTGTACTCTAGTTGCTGAACGGCTGACTGATTCTCCAACCAGCCGGGCCATCAGCGACCACTGGCTGTCCCTGCCTGCCCCCATCCCATTTACTGTTAATCATTGCGGGTTAATCATTGTTCATAATTTCCTGTTAATCCCATTTAGATGATTTTCATCATCTGGTGTGGAGCGCCACATTCCCACACTCCCTGTCCCCCTCCTCTCTCCCTTCCTCTCTCCCCTCCTCTCTCCCCTCCTCTCTTCCTTCCTCTCTCCCCTCCTATCTCCCTTCCTCTCTTTTCCCCTCCTCACTCCCCTCCTTGGCTACAGGTGGTGGTGACCATCTGGTATCGATCCCCAGAGCTGCTGCTTGGCTCGCGGCACTACACGTGTGCTGTGGGTACGTGCACTACACGTGTGCTGCGGGTACGTGCCAGGCCTTCCCTTCCACTTCTGTCTACCATTGCAGGAATGGGGGGCAGTGGGGTGTGGTGCATTTGCAGAGCTGCTGACTCTCGAGCCCTTGTTCCAGTGCCTCCCGCATCTAAACCCCGTCACCCCCATCGCTCACATGCTGCCTCTCTCATACATGCCTCACCTTTATTGTGCACAGCTAGCTCTCACATGCGCTATCTGACCTTGCTCCTCACATCCTATCCCTCACATGCACTCCACACGTTACCTGCAGGCATGTGGGCGGTGGGGTGCATATCTGCTGAGCTGCTGACCCCGTATCGCCTGAGTCAACTCTCTCAATACCCCTTGCTCAGTACGCTGCACCCCGTGCCCTTCCTCCCCTTTTTTCCTGCAGACATGTGGGCGGTGGGGTGCATATTCGCTGAGCTGCTCACCCTCAAGCCCTTGTTCCAGGGCTTGGAGGACAAGACGTCTGCCAACGCTTTCCAGGTGGGAAGCTGAGAATGCACTTGCCTTATGGCGCGTGCTTGCCTTACGGCCCGTGCTTGCGTGCATGCATTGGCTTGAACATGCATGGTGCTCAAGCCCTTGCTCCAGGGCCTAGAGGACAAGACGTCTGCCAAGCTTGCCTTCCAGGTGCACACCTCTCAAGCTTGCCTTCCAGGTGCACACCTCTCAAGCTTGCCTTCCAGGTGCACACCTCTCAAGCTTGCCTTTCGACCCATACTTGCTGCCACCTCTCACCGCTCCCTCCCATTGCAGAAGGACCAGCTGGATAAGATCTTCCGAGTGCTAGGTGGGTGCGTGGATATGTGATCGTGTGGTGCATGCATGCATGTGTGGGTGCAAGAGAGAGTCTTCCATCACAGAAGGACCAGCTGGATAAGATCTTCCGAGTGCCACTTGGGTGCGTGAATGTATCTTGTGGTGCATGGGTGTGTGTGCATGCATGGGTGATCGTGTGGTGCATGGATACATGCATGTGTGGGTGCATCGATGTGTGGCTGCATGCATTTTCAGGTGCATGAATGTGTGGGTGCAAGCTTGTGCGGGTGCATGCATGCATGTGTTTGTGCGAGAGTGAGTCATGCATTTGCAGATTTTGCCTTTTCGTTTCACACTTGTCAACCCCTGTCAAACCCGGTAAATCCCTGTCAACCACTTATCACCCCTCAGGCCACCCCACGGTGGACAATTGGTCCATGCTGCAGTACCTGCCTGAGTCCCTTTGGTCGTCAACCCCTGTGCTCGTTCCCCCCCTCCTGCCCTCGGCTGTGTTAGGTTTTTGAGAATCCTCAACAACCCGCGTGCTTGTGCTCCTAACACCAATCAGGCCACCCTACGGTGCACAAGTGGCCCTTGCTGCAGCGCCAAGTAAAGGTGTTAACTCTGTGTCACGTGCCACCCCTTTCAACCCCTCTCAACCACTCCACACCCATCAGGCCACCCCACGGTGGACAAGTGGCCCATGCTGCAGTACCTGCCGCACTGGCAGGCCAACAGGCAGCTCATTCAAGATAAGAAATAGTAAGATGTGTTCGATAAAAGATCAGAAATAATCGCATGCAGTTGATTCTGGGTACTTCGAGTCGAAAGTAAGGCATTTTGTGTAAGGGGTGAGAAGGGTTGAGGCAAAATCGGTCTGGATGGAGAAGCTCCGTGTTTTGAGCCGACGCACGATCGATTCGACTTCTGAGTTGGCGCAAAAGTCATCAGGGGTTAAGGCTCAATCAGTTTGGATGGAGAAGCTCTGGTGTAACTATGAATGCTAAATCAGGGAATGAACGAGAGTCAATACACTGTTGATTTCGAAAACAGTGTGTACACTGTTTAGAGTCTGAGTCTGAAAAACAGTGAGGAATGCTGTATTGGAGAATGAACGAGATTCATTACACTGTTTATTCCAATTGGCCCCATCGCACTAAGCTTCGTAGTCTCCCCTCCCTCTCCTCAATCTTCTCCCATTGGTTGATTTCATTCTGTCAGCTCTCCGTTGCACAAAGCTCCTTGCACTATGCTCATTTGTACCATTCCACCCGTCGCAGCCCCCAGCCCGAGCTCTACCGCATTCTGCACAGCTGGTCGCCCAACTCGCATGCTGTCAACCTGCTGCTGCGCATGCTAGAGTACGTGTGAATTTCTGTGTCATGCTTGAGGCGCCTTAAAGCCCAACTCGCATGCTGTCAACCTGTTGCTGAGAATTCTAGCTAGAGTATGTCCTGAAGCCGTCTTTGACCAGCAGAGCCTTTCTTTCTGGGTGGTAGATATTAGGTCCTCCCCGTTTTGTTTCCTTTCGTTCTTTCTTTTTCCCTTGCCGCACTCTTAAGATCCTCTGTCCTCTCACAGTCTAATACATGCTCCATGCTGCTGGCTGCATGGCCTATAACATCTGCTCAAAAGCTGCATATCTTTGCCTTAAACATCTTTTCCTGTCTTGTGCTCTATTCTTGAGGCGCCTCAAAGAAATCTGCATTTCCTTGCCTTAAACATCTTTTTTCTGCCTTGTGCCCTATTCTTGAGGCGCCTCAAAGAAAGTTACATCTCTTTGCCTTAAACATATTTTCCTGTCTTGTGCTCTCAGCACATTCGGGTGTCGCTGGGCCCTTTCCTGCCTCAAGAACCACTTTCTCAGTGCAAGAGCATTGGCTTCTGTATCATCCCTGCCGCCATTGCTCTCCTCCTCTCCTGTGCAGCTATGATCCCAAGAAACGAATGACGGCAGGGCAGGCGCTTGAGCATGAGTGAGTGCATTGGTCGATTGATGCCCAAGTAGAATGGTTCAAGTAATAGACACTTGAACGAACAGGCACTGCGAGCATGAGTGTGTCCATTTTCTGGTCGAAGCCGAAGTAGAGAATGGTACAAGTGAAAAACACTTGAACAAGCAAGCACTGCGAGCATGAGTGAGTCTTCTTCTTCATTCCCCAACTTCTGCAGTACGTACACACCTATCTACTCTCACTTGGCAGCCTTTTCCCTATTTTGCAGATCTCGATCCTCTGATTTCCGTCCCGTCTATTCTCCCCAACATTCCCGCCTCTCACTCGTCCTGCCCCACACTTTCACTGTCACAGGTATTTCCGCATCGACCCTCTCCCCGGCCGCAAGTGAGTTCTCTCTCTCTCTCTCCCACACGCCCCTCTCCTCCGTCGCATCTTCCCCTGGAAACCTCACTTCCCGATGCTCTCTCTGCAGTGATCTCTTTCCCTGATAATACCTCTGAATTCATGCATGGTCACCATCATTTCCCACATCATTGGATCGCTCCTTCCTTCCCCGTCGCATCGTACCTCTGGACCCATGAAGAGCCATACGAATGGAGTACAGGAGGAGGAGGAGGATCCATACGTACCTATGGTCATGAATCAGAGCACCATTTTCTCTCACCTCCTCCTCCTCAGGCCCCTTTCACCATCCGTTTCCATCCCGTGGAGCGCACTGTGGTGTACACCAACCGCCTTTCATCCATGCGGTCAAACCACTGTACTCCCCTCCCTGTCCACTCCACTCCCTCCCTCCACCCACTCCCTGTCCCCTCAGCCCCTTTTTCTCCGGCCACTCCATGGAGCGCACTGTGGTGTACCCCAAGCGACTGGTGGACCTGTCCACAGTGTCTGCGTCGTCCGTAACCCTTGATCCCACCTCCCATCCTTCTCCCCCACCCATTCCCTGTGCTTTCACTTCTTTCTTTCCTTGGAGCACCCTACTGCGTACCCCAAGCGCATGCCTGTTTTTACTCCCCCCTCACCCTTTTCCCCTTCCCCCCTTGTCCCTCTCACCCCCCCTATCCCCCGCCCAGCTCCTCCTTCTCTGGCCACCCCATGGAGCGGCCTGGGCTGTACCCCAAGCGCCCGGTGGACCTGTCGACGGACTTTGAGGGGGTCTGGGATGCACCCCATAAATGCCCTTAATTCTAACCCTAGTCCCCCTAACTCCCATCCCCCCCTCCCTTAATACCTTGCAGCTCCTTCTTCTCCGGCCACCCCATGGAGCGCCCTGTAGTCTACCCCAAGCGCCCAGTAGACCTGTCGACAGACTTTGAGGGCCTCTCCACCATGACCTCCGCTGCCGCCACCTCGCACGTGGCTAGCCTTGCTGGCATGCCGCAGCAGCAGGGTCAGCATGAGGGGCAGGGGCACCACCAGCAGCATCAACATCAGCAGCAGCCACCGCAGCATCAACATCAGCAGCATCACAGGCACCATCAGCAGGTGTGTGTGTGTGTGTGTGTGTGTGTGTGTGTGTGTGTGCGTGTGGGTGTGTTGGTGTGTGTGCGTGTGTGTGTGGGTGTGTGGGTGTGTGTGTGTGTGTGTGTGCACGCCTAGATGTTTGAGTGCATGGGTGTGTGTGAATTCGTGCGCCCTGTGGCTTACCCCAAGCGCCCGGTGGACGTGTCAACGGACTTTGAGGGGCGCTCCACCATGACCTCTGCTGCCGCCATCTCACACGTGGCTAGTCTCACTGGTGTATCGCAGCCGCAGCAACAGCCTGAGGGGCAGGCGCCGCCGCAGCAGCAGCAGCAGCATAGGCACCATCAGCAGGTGTGGGTAGGCATGCGTGTTTGTGTGCACGGTAGAGTGGACACATGATGCATGCGTGATACGAAAACGTGCATGGGTATGGAGAGGCGTGCATGGGCATGGGATTGTGTGCACAGGTTTCATTCGCCACTACTTATGGTACCTCCTTCCCCACTTTTTGTGATAGTTATTTCGTTTTGAGTCGAATCCACTCCCACAGTACCTCATTTCTCACTCGCACATTCCCCTATCACTCGTTTACACATGCCACTATGCCACCATGTCATGTCACCATGCGACCCCATGGCACACCATGTCACAACATGCCACACCATGCCGCACCATGCCGCTATCCCCTCCCTCCATCCAGCCGCCAGCCCCCGGGCAGGGCATAGCAAACGTGACGCTGCTGCACCGACTCACCCTCTCCCCTATCCTTTTCTTACCATTCTTGACTCCCCATGCCACCACGCATCATACCAGCCGCCAGCCCCCGGGCAGCGCATGGCAAACGTGACGCTGCTGCACCGATCAGGGTCAACCGGGTCAGGGTCAGGAGGGGAGGGGGGCGCTGCTGCTGTGGGCGGTGGTGGGGGGAGCAGGGGCGGGGGGCAGGGTGCAGGGGGGGGTCAGCAGAGCCATCACGGGCAGCAGCAACACCATAGCCAACAGCTGCAGCAGCAGCAGCAGCAGCAGCAGTTGCCTCAGGGTCAGATGCAGCAACAGGCGTCTCAGCAGCAGCAGCAGCACCATTTCCACCCTCCCTCACAGGTATGCCCCCCTCTTGAAATCCACTCCATGTGTTACAGAACATGCATGCACTCTGGGTCATAAATGCACTCTGGGTCATGCATGCACTCTGGGTCATAAATGCACTCTGGGTCATGCATGCACTATGGGTCATGCATGCACTATGGGTCATGCATGCACTATGCGTCATGCATGCTCTATGGGTCATGCATGCACTATGGGTCATGCATGCACTATGGGTCATGCATGCACTATGGGTCCTGCATGCACTATGGGTCATGCATGCACTATGGGTCATGCATGCACTATGGGTCCTGCATGCACTATGGGTCATGCATGCACTATGGGTCATGCATGCACTCTGGGTTGCGCAGGGCCATGGTCGTGCCTTACATGTGCATTCCCCTATCCCCTACATGCCCCTTAACTCATCTACGCTCCCCTTCCCCCAAACCTTTCCGCCATCCTCCTTACCTGACTCACCACATCCATCGTCCTTTCCCTAAACCCCCTGCCTTACTGGGTTCCCCAAACCCACTGCATCCTGCATCCTGCATCCTGCATCCGCACAGCACGAGGGAAAGAAGTGGGCAGGCGTGCGGGCAGCCCGCAACCAAGAGAACATTCCCCGTTCTTTTCAAACCCACTCTGTTGTTCCTCCGCGCCTCAAGCCCTCTGTATTTTGCAGCCGCGCAGCACGGAGGAGCGGAGCGGGTAGGCACATGGGGCAGCCTGCCACCACTTGTATCATCCCTGCTCGCCTAAGGCACTCTGCTGTTCCTCCGCGCCTCAACCCCTCTGTACTCTGCAGCCGCGCAGCACGAGGGAGAGGAGCGGGCAGGCGCATGGGCAACCCGGCCCCCAGATTGTAGCCCTCATTCCCCAAACTCTCTACGTCCTTCCTTCTTGCCTCAATTTCCCTCTCGCACTCCTTGCACCAACCCCACTGTATCCTGCAGCCACGCAGCACGAGGGAGAGGAGCGGGCCGGCGCATGGGCAACCCGCCCCCAAGACTCGCCGCATTTGACCTCCACTATCCACAACCCCACATCTGTACGTCGGCCCGCGGGCCACGGCCCCACGCCGCAAAAAACCTGCTTTCTAGCTGCTCGCATTTGACCTCCACAATCCACAACCCCACATCTGTACATCGCCCAGGGGCTTCAACCCGCCTTGCAGGTCGCTTCAGAGTCGGGTCGGCTCAAACGTCATCTCCACAAATGTCATTGTGTTCACCTACGTACATCGGTTGCATTGGTTTTTGAGAATTCAGAAGTCATCTCCAATTGGTTCAAAAGCCATCTCCACAAATGTCATTGTGTTCACCTACATCGGTTGCATTGGTTTTTTAGAGTTCAAATGTCATCTCCAATCGGCTCAAAAGCCATCTCCCTCCACAAATGTCCTTGTGTTCACCTACATCGGCATGCGGCCCGCCGTACCGACATGTGCTCAGGCATCCTAGTCATCTCATCCACAGTCCACGTGGCATCTGTGCACCGCATAGAACCCCTTGCACCGCAAAAGCGACCAAGGACACCGGAGGCAAACTCGCCACCACGGTCTGAGTGAAGACGCAAGACAGGGAGACCGCGGTGGACACGCGCAGAGACAAGCCAGGGGATGAGAGCTCTTGGCACGTCGGCCTTGCGCTCCAGGGGAAAGACTGTGGTGTAACGAGTGAAGTCGTCGACAAGCACAAGGAAGTAGCGCTCTCGACGCGGCCCAGGGACGGGGGCGGGGCCCCAGACGTCCAGGTGCAGGGTCTGCAGCGGCGCGGCGGTAGGGGGAAACGAGGAGGAGTGAGGGGTACGGCGAAGCCGACCCTCGACACAAGGCGTGCAAGGTGGGGCTGGGGAGGAGGGAAACGCGGGGAGAGAACCTGGGAGACCAAGGACAAGACCGTGCTGGGACATGTGACGCAGACGCGGGAGTGCAGGGTGACCTAGGCGGTGGTGCCAAAGGAGGGTCGGGTGAGTGAGGGACCGACAGGAGCAGGCAGCAGCAACCTGGGTGAGCGCTCCAGCCGGGGGGGTCACGGTGTCCAGAGTGAACAGGCCGGACACCGGGTCCTGGGGGAACGTGGACAGGGGGGCACCAGTGGCGGCCTCGGTACAGACAGCATACCGCTCGTGACCAGGGAACGTAGTGGTGACGCCAAGGTCCTGGAGGCAGCCGACACCAACTAGGTTCCTGGAGAACGAGGGGATATGCAGACCTATGAGAGTGCCCGAAGGAACCGCCGGACAGGGAAGGGTGGTGGAACTGCGGGCGACTACCGGACCGCCGGAGGGGTCAGCAAGAGAAACGGCAGCTGGAACAGGAAGCGGCGTCAGGGTGGTGGAGTCGCGGAAGAAACACCGAGAAGCGCCAGAGTCCAAGGTGAAGGAAAGCGAAGCAGAGGCGTCTGGCGACGGAACGACGGCGGAAGCACCAAGACTACACAAAGCAGGGGATCCTACGCCTGACGCAGCAGGGGAGGCTAAGCTAGGCACACCTGCACTAGGCAACAGTGAGTAATAGGCGGGAAGCACACTAGAGTCATCAGCATACATCACATGCAGAGCAGCAACTATGGCATCCATGTCCATTTAGCAAACTGTGCCAGTCCGGGAGGTCTGGCGACGGGCCGAAGCGCTGACGAAAGAGGTCGTCCAGGCGACGAAAACAACGGGGAGTGGAGTGACCGAGCCTACCGCAAACGAAACCGCGGCGAGGACCGGTCTGGATCTGGTACTGACAACGCCCGCCACCAGAGCCACCACTCGGCACACCACCACGCGCCTGGCCACCGCCAGCGCCGGGCCACCCGGGCGGGAGGACACTCGTCTGCCGCGTCTGCGACGGCTGCTGCGGCTGCTGCGAAGGCTGCGACTGCTGCGGCTGCTGCGGCTGCTGCACCTGCAGGGGCGGCGGCTCAGCTGGACTGGGCAGGGTCCCCTCGTCTGCTCCAGCACCAGACGCCCCGACCCCACCACTACCCCCTCCCGCACCCCCGCCGCCGCCGCCGCCGCGCCCAGCCTTGGGGCGGCGGCCCTTCCCCGAACGAAACTGCGCTGCAGCAGCAGTCTCAGCCACTGCGGCAGAGCCGTCGGAGAAGGTACACTGGGCGGGGGCACAACCCTGGAAGATAGGGACCGGCACGACACCGCTCGCCTGGGCGATGGAGCGGTGACGGGTCTCTATCACAGTCAGGGTGTCTACAAAGTCAGTGAGGGTGAGGTCGGCGGGGTGAATGCTAAGAAAGCGGTCGCGGGCGACAGCAAGGCGGTCAAGGAGGCGGGTGGCAAGCAGGTAGAGGGTAGAGGTAATGGGCGGCTGGTGGGCTCTAAGCTGTGCGTCAGTGCAGGCAGCGCGCCAGGTCTCATCTATCGAGCGCAGGTGGGCAGCGAGGTCAGAGACAGTGGGGAAAGACGCGAGGTCAGGAAAGAGCATCGGGAGGATCAGGCGACCCACCGAGGCAGCCGGAGGGGTGGAATAGCGCTGGATGACAGCATCTAAGTATGCCTGAGCAGTGGTGATAGACCTTAAGCGAGGGCGCTCGGACGGGGGAAGGGCGTTGCTGATGGCAAGCTGGGCGACAGCATCGCGAGAAAGCCAGACAGAGCGCGCACGGGCAGTGGCAGCAGTGGACTCGCGCTCAGTGGGTGTGGAGTCAACGGGCGGAATAGCAGGGGGGTCTGGGCAGGGGAGCGTACCGTCAAGGTGTGCGGAAAGCGGTTCACCATCCTGCCGCTGGCCAGTGAGTTGGCGACGGAGGTCGGCAAGCCACGCCTCGAACTCCAGAGGCTGGCCTTCAGCGTCGAAGCGAAGCTCCGCCGCCATCAGGAACAGTGCAGTGCGGTGCAGGGCAGTGCAGCAAGGTGGAGTGCGGTGCCGTGCGGTACAGTGCGATGCAGTGCGGTGTAGTGCGGTGCAGTGCGGTGCCAGGCAGTACAGGGTGGTGCGAGGCGGTGCAGTGCGGGGCAGTACGGTGCAGGGCAGTGCAGGGCAGGGGGGGGGGGGGGGGGGGGGAACCGTACCAGTGAGGAGGACCGGGGCCGGGGCAGGGACGAGCGCAGGGGCCGGGCCGGTGCAACGGGGCCGGGCGGGCGCGACGGGGCCGGGCTGGTGCGTCGGGGCCGAGCGGGTGCGACGGTGCCGGGCCGGTGCGACGGGGCCGGGCGAGCAGGTCAGTGGTCCAGGAGGGGCGCACCGGGGCTGGGCGGGGGCGACGGGGCCGGACAGGTGCGACGGGGCCGGGCGGTTGCGACGGGGCCGGGCAGGGGGCGACGGGGCCGGGCGAGTGCAACGGGGCCGGGCTGGTGCGACGGGGCCGGGCTGGTGCGACGGGGCCGGGCTGGTGCGACGGGGACGGGCTGGGGCGACGGGGCCGGGCGAGCGCGACGGGGCCTGAAGGCGTGACGGGGCCCAGGAGGGGAGGGGGGCTCGACGCGGCCCACGAGGGGCGCGACGGGGCTCAGGAGGGGCACGACGGGGGCCCAGGAGAGGCGCTACAGGGGCCCAGGAGGGGTGCGACGGGGCCCAGGAGGGGCGCTACGAAGCCCAGGAGGGGCGCGACGAGGCCCAGGAGGGGCGCTACGAAACCCAGGAGGGGCGCGACGGGGCCCAGGAGGGGCGCTACGGAGCCCAGGAGGGGCGCGACGGGGCCCAGGAGGGGCGCTACGGGGCCTGGGAGGGGTGCGACGGGGCCTGGGAGGGGCGCGACAGGGCCCAGGAGGGGCGCTACAGGGCCCAGGAAGGGCGCGACGGGGCCCAGGAGGGGCGCTACGGGGCCTAGGAGGGGCGCGACGGGGCCTGGGAGGGGCGCGACGGGGCCCAGGAGGGGTGCTACAGGGCCCAAGAGGGGCGCTAGAGGGGTGAGCGGAAGCGGTAGGTGGGGGGGGGGGGGATCCTACCTACGCGTGATACCATATCAAAATCGAGAATTGAATGTTGGATAGAGTGAGAGTACACACAGATATACCTAAGTGTTGTACTCTCTAAGAGGCGACCCTATACAGTCTATACAAACATGACAAATACACATGTTTGACAAAATGACCTACCCAAACATCGCCACCCTTTGGATAGCGGTGGCGGTGCTGCAGGGCCCAAAATTGGTTTTAGGCCACTCTTTGAGATCAGAGTAGGAAAAAAAAAATGCCCTGACGGTCAGAGCTTAAAAAATTCGAAGTCTGATTTGGCAGGGTAAAAAAATTCGAAGTCTTTGCTTCAAGTGTAGAACTCTTTGCACCCTTTCTAGCCTTGGCCATTTAAGGAACATTTTACATGAATGAAGTGGGCTGCACTGAGGTGTGGAAAGAAGGGTGTAGCGGATTTGCGCGTGCTGGGGGAGATTGGGGGATGGGATGGGACGGAAAACGATTCTGGGGCGCGAGAGGGGAATCAGATTTACATGGGCGGCAGAGGGGCGGGAAAAAAACCATCTGCTCGTGATTGGTTGGGTGTCAGAAGGGCGTATACGACGTGACGTGTCTTGCTGTGGTGTGGAGGACTTAGCGAAAAAAAAAAAAAAAGTAGCGGGGGTGTGGTTGGGAGGCATGTCTCTTGTGGGGGACTTAGCCATTTCTGGGTTGCGAGGGGGTGAGGGAGCTATGACTCTGGCTACGACTTAGCCGAAATTGCTGGCTTGCATGGTGCGTGGGGTGGGAGGAATGACTCTGGCTGCCAGGGACTTCGTCGAAATTTTTGGTTGCAGGGTGTTTTGGGGGAAATGTTTCTGGCCGCCAAGGACTTAGTCGGAATCTCGGAGTTTCGATACCAGGGTAGTTTTCAGGACGCCCTGAAGGGTCAGGGTTCGGGGCCCCGCAACCCTAGTTTCGGCAGGGTAATATTTTCGTAACACTTTTTGGATCAGGGTAATAAATTTCGTAAGTCTGATTTTTAAGACCAAATGAAAAAATGCCCTGAAAAATCAGGGCAATCAGGGCATTTTACCCGGCTAATTTGAGCCCTGCCCCTTGCCCATTGGAGCTCTTGCAAGGTCCGGTCCGGTGGGTTCCATTCAATTGTCCCCACTAGAAGGTCACCCGTTTCTAGCCGAGTATCTTCAGCATCGTCGTCTCAGCACATAAGGCCCTTCTGTCAACTTATACATATTATCTATGTAGAAGTTATAGGCTAGACTGAGGTATGCTTCTAGTGAGTACAACCAACTAGTATTTGTTCTAGGTTTCCACCTCTAGTAATCATTCGTTTCTACGTTAACATGGTATCACGCTTAGGTTAGGATCCCCCCGCCTACCGCTTCCGCCCGTCGCGCCTCCTAGGCCCCGTCGCGCCCCCTAGGCCCCGTCGCGCCCCCCCTGGGCCCCGTCGCGCTCGTTAGGCCCCGTCGCGCCCCCCCTGGGCCCCGTCGTGCCCGCTGGGCCCCGTCGCGCCTCCTAGGCCACGTCGCGGCCCCCCTGGGCCCCGTCGTGCCCGCTGGTCCCCGTCGCGCCTCCTCGGCCCCGTCGCGCCCCCCCTGGGCCCCGTCGTGCCCGCTGGGCCCCGTCGCGCCCCTTAGGCCCCGTCGCGCCCGCTGGCCCCTGTCGCGCCTGCTGTTAGCGCTCGCCCGCCTGGCCTCCTCCTAGTGCCGCTCGGCCTCCTCCTAGTGCCGCCCGGCCTCCTCCTAGTGCCGCCCGGCCCCTTCCTAGCGCCGCCCGGCCTCTCCTCAGCGCTGCCCGGCCCCTCCTCGTGCCCGACCGGCCCCAGCAGCACCAGCCTGGCCCCTCCCAGCACCAGCCCGGCCCCAGAGCACCTGCCCGCCTCCCCTGCTCGGCCTGCCGTGTCCTCTCGGGCCCTGTGTCTTCTGCTTGCCTGCGCTGGGACGCCTAGCTGCTGCCCTACTGGAGAGTGCTGCCGCCGTGTCCCCGCGCCGCTGTGCTCCTGTGCCGCTGAGGAGCTGTGCTGCTGTGCCGCTGTGTCGCTGAGGAGCTGTGCCGCTGACCCTGCACGATGGCTGACTTTGTGCTCCGCCTGGACGCTGAGGGCCACGCGGTTGACTTCGCCGCCTGGCTCTCCGATCTTCGCCGCCAGCTTACAGGTCAGCGCTTGGATGGCCACTCTCTGGTTGTCCATGCTGATGGCTTGCTCCCCCGTCCCCCTGCACCTACTCCCCTCCCTGCTGACCCCTCCTCTGATGACCGTGAGGCTTTCTCTACTGCTGCGCTGGCCTGTGCGATCTGGGACTCACGCGATGCAGTAGCTCAGGTTGCTATTAGTCACGCCCTCCCTGTGTCTGAGCGCTCGCGTTTTGCTACTGTTGAAACGGCCAAAGCTTATTTAGACGCCGTTATTGCTCGCTATTCCACCCCTGCCTCCGCTTCTGCTGGCCGCTTGCTCTTTCCGATGCTGTTCCCAGACCTGGCTGCCTTCCCTACTGTCGCAGATTTTGCCACTCATTTGCGTGCCCTAGAGACTCGCTATCGCACTGCCAGCACTGCTGCCCAGCTCACTGCGCTCCCCCCTCCTTTCTGCATGACGCTCTATTTTATCGCTATGCGCCTGCCAGACCGCCTCGCTAGTGCTCGCGACCACTTTCTTAGCCAGCACCCGGGTGACCTCACCCTGACCGCCTTTGTCGACACCCTCACTGAGATCGAGACTCGCCAGCGCACTATCGCTCAGTCGAGCGGTGCGCCGCCAGTCTCTATCTTTCACGGCTGTGCCCCATCCCCGTGCACGTTCACTGACGTTTCGGCTGCGGTCGCCACGGCGACCCCTCTTACCGAGACGGCTGCTGCTGTCCACCCGCAGCAGCGCTCGCGTCGCGGTGGCCGTGGCCGCCAGGGAGGTAGGGGTGGTGACGCAGGTGGTAGTGGTCGTGGTGGTGGTGACGGTAGTCCGCCTGAGGGGACTACCACCGGTGGGCAGGAGCAGCAGTCCCAGCAGCAGCAGGACCAGCCCCAGCCGCAGCCGCCGTCCCAGCAGCACCCGCCGCAGCCGTGGGCTCGTCTCCCGCCTGGTTGGCCCGGCACCTCCGGAGGCGGTGGCCGTGGTGGCGGCCCGCGCAGCTTGGCGTCTACCAGCGGCTCCAGTGCTGTGACCTGCCAGTACCAGCTTCAGACCGGGCCTCTCCGCGGCACTCTGTGCCGCCGCCCGCACCCGACCGCCCGCTGTTTCCGCCGCCTCGACGATCTTTTTCGTCGTCGCTTTGGCCCGGCCCCGGACCTCCCTGACTGGCACAGCCTGCTCCGCCAGGGCGTGCCGATCTTTGAGTTAGACATGGATCAGATAGGTGCTGCTTTGCATGCTTTGTATGCTGACGCTTCTAGTGTTGATGGATCTTACTACCCTGTGTACTCTAGTTTAGGTGTTTCACCCTTGTGTAGCTTAGCTTCCCCTGCTGCGACAGGCGTAGGACTGCCTAGGTTGCCTAGTCTAGTCGCTGCACCGGCTCCGTCCCCGGCCCCCGCCACTGCGTCGCTGTCCTTCACTCTCGACTCTGGTGCTTCTGCCTGCTTCTTCCGCGACCGTTCCACGCTCACGCCGCTTGCTGCACCTGCTGTTGTCTCTCTCGCTGACCCCTCTGCGGGTCCGGTCGTCGCGCGCAGTTCTACGTCCCTTCCCTGTCCGGCAGTTCCCTCGGGCTCCCTTACTGGCCTCCATGTTCCCTCGTTCTCCAGGAACCTGGTTGGTGTCGGCTGTCTCCAGGACCTCGGCGTCACCACCACGTTCCCCGGGCACGAGCGGTTCGCTGTCTGTTCTGAGGCTGTCTCAGGTTCCCCCCTTGCGACGTTCCCCCGGGACCCGGTGTCCGGTCTGTTTACCCTACACACTGCTTCCCCCCCGGTTGGTGCGTCCTCCCAGGTCGCTGCAGCTTGCTCGTGTCGGTCCCTCACTCACCCCTCCCTTCTCTGGCACCACCGCTTAGGTCACCCTGCTCTCCCGCGTCTGCGTCACATGTCCCAGCACGGTCTTGTCTTAGGTCTCCCCGCGTCGCTCCCTGCCCTTCCTCCCTCGACTGCGCCACCGTGCACGCCTTGCGTCGAGGGTCGGCTCCGCCGTGCTCCTCACTCCTCCTCGCTGCGTCCTGCTACTGCCCCCCTTCAGACCCTGCACTTGGACGTTTGGGGCCCTGCCCCCGTCCCCGGACCGCGCGGTGAGCGCTACTTTTTTGTGCTTGTCGACGACTACACGCGCTACACCACGGTGTTTCCCCTGGAGCGGAAGGCCGACGTGCCCGACGTTCTTCTCCCGTGGGTTGTGGCTGCGCGTCTCCACCGCGGTCTCCCCATGTTGTGTCTCCACTCCGACCGTGGCGGCGAGTTCGCCTCTGGTCGGCTTGGACAGTTCTGTCGTGCGGAGGGCATCACCCAGTCGTACACGTTGCCGGACTCGCCACAGCAGAATGGGGTTGCTGAGCGCCGCATCGGCTTGGTCATGGAGGTCGCCCGTACCTCCATGATCCATGCCGATGCCCCCCATTTTCTGTGGCCGTTCGCTGTTCGCTACGCGGCTCACCAGCTTAACCTGTGGCCACGCTCCCAGCGGCCGCAGGTTTCGCCGACCCTCCTTTGGACCGGGTCCCCCGGTGACGCGTCTGCGTTCCACGTCTGGGGCTGCCTTGCTCACGTTCGTGCCTCTGGCACGGACAAGCTCACTGCCCGCACTGTCCCCTGTGTCTTCCTCGGTTTCCCCCTGGACTCGTCTGACTGGCTTTTCTACCACCCGCCGTCTCACCGCTTCCTCCACTCTCGTGACGTCACCTTTGATGAGTCCGTCTCCTTCTACCGCCGCTTCCCTCACCGAGGTCTCCCAGTTGCCCCCCCCCTTTTCCTTGCTCCCTCTCCCCCGGTAGCCCCTGCCCCTCTCCCGCCTCGTCCTGCCCCGTCTGGTGTCTCCCACGTCACTCCCCTCCCGTCGGTTGTCCCCGTTGAGGAGTCTGCTGACTCTGGTGGTACCCCCGGTCCGTCCTTGCCGCGTCCCCCTTCCCCGGTGCCTCCGCCCCCACTGTCGCAGTCGCCGACCCCGCTGCCGCCGCCGTCGCCGTCGCCGCCGCAGCCGTCGCCGCTTTCGTCGTCGCCGCCGCAGCCGTCGCCGCTGTCGCCGCCGCCGCAGCCGTTGCCGCCACTGCCGCCGCTGCTCTCGGCCCCTGGGGGTGCTGGTGTGGAGGAGGGTGTTCGTCCTGCGGCTTCTGGGGGTGCCGCTGGTGTTGGAGGGGGTTCTCGCTCTGGGGGTGTTGGTTCTGGGGGTGCTGCTGTTGAGTGTTCTGCCGACGGTCGTTCTGCCTCTGCTGGTCCGAGAGTTCCGGCCCAGCCGTCGTCGCCGCCGCAGCAGCCGTCGCCGCCGGTTTCCGCTCTCCGCCTGCTCGGCCTTCCCTCCCCGGACCGCGCGCCGGTGTCTCCCCCACCGCCTCCTGACCTCCCTGTCTACGGTCCTGTGTTCCCGCCGCCAGACTCGTCTCCGGCCCGTCTTCCTCCTCGTTCCCCTCCTGTGTCTCCTCCGCTGTCCCCTGACCCTACCCCTCCGTCTCACGTTTGGGCTCGCCGTCCCTCCCGTGCTCGTCCCGTCTCTCCTGTCCTGCCCACCCACCCTATGTTGCTCCGTTCCCACTCGTCTCGTCCTCCCCTCCTCCCGTCCCCTCCTCCCTCGTCCCTTGCTGTTGCACCTCCTCCGTTCTCTGACTACCTCCGTGCTGCTCGTCCCCTTGTCCCTCGGGTCCTTGCCTCTCTTGTTACCGACCCTGCTGTTCCTGTCTCGCGCCTTGACGCGCTTGTCGCTGCTGTCGCTGACTTCGCTTCTACCCGCCGCCTTGACTACGCTACCGCTCTGGTCTCTGACCCTGCCCGTCCTCTGTCCGTCGGGGGTGCTCCTGCCCTTGGCAGTGACGTCCTAGAGGACAGGCAGTACGAGCTGGCTTTCCTTTCCGAGGCTGCTCCCCATCTCTGCTCCATGCTGTTAGTCCCTGAGGGTGACCCAGACGCCTTCGACATCCCGACCCCTCGCACCTACGCTGAGGCCACCTCGGGACCTTGGGCCTCTCAGTGGATAGCTGCCATGGAGCAGGAGATGGCGTCTTGGAGATCCACCGGCACTTACGTCGACGCAGTTCCCCCGCCTGGGGTGAACGTAGTCGATGGTCGGTGGCTCTTCAAGGTGAAGCGCCCCCCTGGAGAGCCGCCTGTCTTCAAGGCGCGCTACGTGGCCAGAGGTTTCAGTCAGCGCGAGGGGGTTGACTTCTTCCAGACCTTCGCCCCGACCCCGAAGATGACCACTCTTCGGGCGCTGCTACACGTAGCAGCACAGCGTGACTACGAGCTTCACTCCCTCGACTTCTCTACTGCCTTTCTTCAGGGCAGCCTACACGAGCAGGTCTACCTGCGCCGACCACAGGGCTTCACTGGTACCTTCCCTCCTGGGACCCAGTGGCTTCTCAGGCGCCCGGTCTACGGCCTGCGTCAGGCTCCCCGCGAGTGGCACGACACGCTACGTGCCACGTTAGCAGACCTGCAGTTCTTTCCGTCCTCTGCTGACCCTTCACTGTTTGTGCGTTCCGGCCAGACTCCGTTCTACATCCTTGTCTACGTAGACGACCTGGTCTTCGCTACTCCTGACAGGGACGCACTGGCCTCTGTGAAGGCTGAGCTGCTGAAGAGACACACCTGCACTGACCTTGGAGAGCTGCGTCGCTATCTTGGCCTGCAGATCTCTAGGGACAGAGCAGCACGCACCATCACTCTGACCCAGTCACACTTGGTGCGTCAGGTCCTTCAGAGGTTCGGTCTTCAGTTCTCCTCCGCACAGCCCACACCTCTACCCGTAGACCATGGGCTCTCTGCTCCCGTTCCTGAGGAGCCAGTAGAGCCCAGTGGCCCCTACGCAGAGCTGGTGGGTTGCCTCATGTACCTGATGACTTGCACTCGCCCAGATCTCGCATACCCTCTCAGCATCCTGGCTCGCTTTGTGGCTACAGGCAGACACCGACCTCAGCACTGGTCTGCCGCTAAGAGGGTTTTGCGTTATCTTGCTAGTACATCAGGCATGGGGTTAGTGCTAGGAGGACGCAGGCCAGTGGTCCTTACTGGGCACACAGACGCTTCTTGGGCAGACGACGCTGAGACGCTCAGGTCGTCGCAGGGCTACTGTTTCAGCCTTGGTTCGGGTGCTATCTCTTGGAGATCCACTCGCTCGTCGTCTGTGGCTCAGTCTAGCTGTGAGGCTGAGATCTACGCTGGTGCCATGGCGGCACAGGAGCTCCGCTGGCTGACCTTCTTGCTCACAGACTTAGGTGAGCGGCCTAGCTCTGCCCCGGTCCTGTACGCTGACAACAGGGCCATGATACTCCTGTGTCAGGAGCCTCGGCTTGAGGGCAGAGCGAAGCATATCCAGCTGCGGTACTTCCTCCTGCGCGAGCTACAGCAGCGCCGCCAGGCCCGCGTAGTTCACTTGGCCTCAGGTGCCAACACAGCTGATATCTTTACTAAGGCGCTTGCGCCTAAAGATCATCAGCGGCACTGTGTACAGCTTGGTCTTGTTCCTATAGCTGCTCCCCTGTTAGGATCCTGATTGTGTACTCTCTATTATATATGCTTGTCAGACTGGCCTTGTGGCCTTACCTCCAGTGGTTGGACTAGTAGTGCCACCCTGGCTTGCTTCAGTTTTGGTTGTATTCTTGCTGACTGGTCTCCAGACCCCTGCCTCAGTGGTTGGACTAGTAGTGCCGCCCTGAGCTGTTTGCTTCTTGTTTAGTTTCACCCCTTGTCTAGCCTAGGGGGTGTGTCAACTTATACATATTATCTATGTAGAAGTTATAGGCTAGACTGAGGTATGCTTCTAGTGAGTACAACCAACTAGTATTTGTTCTAGGTTTCCACCTCTAGTAATCATTCGTTTCTACGTTAACACCTTCTTAGGAAGGAGAGTAAGAAATTTGTAGTTGCGCGTACGCACAGGGCCAGAGTTGGCCTGTGCATTGTGCTGCATTCCGTCCTCGTGTTGTGTTCGTCATTGCATTCCGGCCTTGAGTTGTTGTGTCGCTCAAATCAAGCTGCGCGCTCCATCAGAATCTAGCCATCCCTCCTAACGGCAATAAAAGTATGTTGATACAGGTGTCAACAAATATATTTATTTAGCTTAGCTAGGTCATATTTGTTTATAGCCTAGCTAGTTTAGTTCTTAATGAGTACAGCCCTAGTTTTGTATCCCTCGACATTTTCCCTTAGTCACAACTTTCCCCGCTACTCTAACATGGTATAGAGCTAGGTTAGATTTTTTCTTCCGCCGTTTCTCACGCTTCCGCCATTACTCCCGCTACTGCCATTACTATAGCTTCTTATTTTTCGCGTGTGTGCACCAGGGCTTATCTTTGACTTTTCTGAACTCTGATTTTCACCAGTAGCTCATGGGCTAACTCTGAAATCCAGGGTGCCCTGGACCGGAACTCTGATTTGCCAGGGTTTTTGTGCCTTATCTGAAAAAAAACCCTGTCCGCCTAGAATTTGGAAGAGATCTAGAATTTGCCCAGCAAAAAGTATTGTCTCACATCCACATGGCACGGTAACAGAGCAGCATCTCATCAATCATCATCATCATCATCATCATCCTCATATGAACCCTCACTAGCTGCAATCTCCTCATCCGAATCCTCGGCTGCACTCTTGCCTTTGTCGAGGGGAGTCTCATAGGCCACTGTCTTAGCCTGCTTTCGCATCTTCTGTTTCCTCCAGATGTCAACGATCTCGGCGTAGTCCATGTCGTAGTCCAGCATGTTGATCGTCATGAGTTCGCTCAGCCTTGCATCGCACAAGCTCGTCCGCAGCCACGACTTGATCACGTTCTGTCTGCTGAATCCTCTTTCACACTCCACTGTGCTCAGTGGAAGCACAGCCATGGCCTGCCACAATGCCATCAGGTTGGGATAGCTCTTAGGCCAGTCGCGGGTCTTGAGCATGGCAGCCAGCCCCTGGTTGAAGTCATCATCCGCCCGGTGGTTCTTCATGATGTGAACAAAGGTCTTGAGCTCCAGCTCGGCCGCCCTTTGGTTCACTCCTGGAATTGGGGTTTGGTTGGAATAGAAGCAGAGGACAACGGTTTAGTATCCATCCTAGGGCAAGGCAAACTGACATTTAACAACGAATGATACGGTTGTGTTAACGGAACTACTGACTTACCTGGCAGCTTGTGGTCGAAGAGGGCGACGTTGGATGCGAGCCAGGAGAGATGTCGCCGCTCGCGCACTTCTGCCTTCTTCGGCCAGCACTCAACTTTGAACAGTCCCGCGCCGCCCATCCGCTTCAGATCCCACAGCCTCTGCTCCACATTCGCCACCATGTCTTTGGCGAACGCAGAGCAAAGGTCCTCACAGTCCGACATGCTGCCGCCGAACTTGTGGCCGGGTAGCTTTTCCTCCGAGAGTTCGAATGCGTGCGTGCAGGGACTTCCGTCGTTGTCCATGCCATCGACGACGATGCTGCGCTTGCCACTGGCATGCCGCTGCAGGAACTTGGTCAGCCTCTTGCTCATCCCCCCCCCGAATGTCGCACCGTACTCGATGTAACGGTGCCGGATGTAGGTGACCGTGCGGTCAACCTCCTGGGACACCAGGGTGATGTCCACCTGACGGAAGGGGCATAGGGCGGGCGGAGGTACAAAATGCAAGGAATTAAACTCACGCACATGACTACCAAGTTAAACACATAGCAAGACTGTGCAACAGTGCAACGAGATACGCCAAACAAAAGTACGTCCCGTTAAAACCACCACTTACAGAGCGCCTCTGAAAGAACCTGTTGAGGGTGTTCATCTCGGCGAGGACGTCAGCGAGGAAGTACAGGCAGTAGTGAAATTTCAGCGTCTTCACAACCGGTGCCAGCTTGTGGTTGTACTCGATGAGGACAACGATCGCCGCTCCGAGAATGCTGCAGAGCCTCTTGATTGCATCGCCACGTGAGAGCCACCGGATAAGGTAGAGTCCTTGATGCTCCAGGTTGGTGTTGTGGATGACCATCTGCAGGTGCTTGAAGCGCTCATACCATGGGGTGGAACGGCCAACAATCTCCCCCAATGCGCGGATGACGGCATCGATGATCTTGAAGTCCGGGAAGGCCGCGGCAGCATCCTTGACAGCCAGGGACTCTCTGCCAACAAAAACAAAACAGAGAGCATCAGCAACTTGACAAGATTTACCTGGAAGGGGCATGTAGCTATGCACGCATGAGCCATTAAAAGCACGTATGGGTGCAACAAACAAACAGCACCTATGGGCGATGCAATGGACGCCCACGAGGTGCGGGATGCGCATTCGTAAGCGAGCCACCAAGCCATGATGCTCGCCTGTCATCACAGAAGCCCCATCCGTACTGATGCCAGAGATCTTCTGGAGATCGACGCCGAGGGTCTCGAGGTGGGAGAGGATGATCGCCTGCAGAGAAGCCGCGTCGCACTTGTCCACGGTCAGCAAAGCTAGGAACTCGGTGACCACTTTCCGCTTCTTCAGAAATGTTGCAAACAGGATCAAGTGCTTCCCCCGCGTTCTGTCGGTGCTTTCGTCACAACTGAGGCCGATGAATGGAGATGCGTGAATATGCGACATCTGTTGCGCCTGCAAGAAAGCCACCATGGCTTTCACCATCTCCTTGAAGCCGTACCTGAATGGGAGTGAGAAAGGCATGCACACAACACTGGTGTTAGTAGTTGGTTAAAGAGGATCACAAAATCCAAAGGTTATAGGAAAACCCGAAAGAGAAGCAGTACAAGGGGATTAATAAACTTACTGTGTTATGTAGACACCGTAGCTCTGCTTAGGAACGTCCTTCACCCCTTCATGCGCCATGAAGCCCACGAGGCGGGTGAACATGCTGATGGGCGCATCTTCCTTGCAGATGAATAACATGGCGCGGAGTAGCCGAATGATGCGCGCTCCCTCTGGGTCATTCGCAACAAAGTCTTCCATCCTCTTCTGGTTCTCCACTTCTGTCAGCAGGTGTTGTTGCTTCCTCACCGCGTCTTCATGCTTCTGACTCTCCTGGTGCCATCGCATCGAGCCGACTTGCAGATCCCGACCGCCACTGCCCTCACGCCCGTATCTTGCATGCACTGCACCATGCTCCATGCAAACACTGCAACGCAAGCACGGGATTCCGTCGTCATTTTTATCAAGGACCAGCCATGGGAATTTCGGGAGCCAATCATTGGTGTACTTATGTTGCGCCTTTTCGTATGCCCTCGCCGTCTTCTCCGCAACTGTCGGTTTCGCTGACGGTGCAGTGACACGCTCCGGCGGTGGCGGAGTGGGGGGCTTAGGAGGAGGCGGTGCAAATGGCAGGTGTGATTGCTCATAGCGGCGCCTCTTTTTCGACGTCACGGCGACCGATGTAGTCGTGGCGGGAGGAGTAGCAGCAGGGGTTGATGTGGCGGGACGAGTGGCAGCTGGGGTTGATGTGGCGGGACGAGTGGTAGCTGGGGTTGTCGTGGCGGGACGAGTGGCAGGCGGGGCCTTGGATGGCGAGTCAACCAGCTCAGTCACATCGTCCTGATTGCGCTCCCACTCTTCACTGCTGAGAGATGGAAGGGGGTTCGAGTACACAGGAGCGGCATGTGCACGACGAAGGAAATCGAGGCCTCTGAGGGGAGCGACCCTAACAAAACGCTCAGCGCTATGGTCGTCCTCCCCCCCATCGTCCTCGTCATCAGAACTACACATGACGGGCTCTGGTGGGAAAGTGGCTGCAAACAGGACTACCTCAGGGGAGATTGATACGCTCTGGTAGTTGTGAGAGGGGTACTCTCTCTTGCGTGGAGCAAGAGAGAGTTGGAGGGGAACTCGGTTTCCTGCAGCAAGTAGCAGAATGGATGAACGAAGGGAGGGACAAGCTGGTCTTGACTTGAGGTGATCGACAATGCGCTACTAGCTGTATGGTGCATGCGTGAGTAGCATCATTGCTACCCGCAGCCTAGCGTGCTGTCGATGTGCTGGCTGCTGTACCAAGCCAGGAAATGCCTAAGGCATGCAGCAATCATCCAGCGGTGACAACTTCAGCTGCCGCACGCGGTTGTGCTGCTGATGCCACGCGAGAAAATGCCCAAGTGTCCAATGGGCACCGAGGAATCTTCCAGCGGCAGGAAGTTTGGCAGCAAATGGCGAACAGTCAGCGGGCGGCTCGCGTGAAACCACCCAGGAATCCAGGCCACGCGTATGTGTGTCTATAGGGAGTACAGGTAATATCCGGGGGTATGCCCCCTATATGAATACCCACAGGGTGGTACAGACACCAACTCTGATAAATCAGAGAAAAGAGAACTTTCAAAAAAATTACCCAGGACCATCAGAGTGACTTCCAAAAACGACTCTGATTTTCAGAGAAACAGAGTGATTTACTCTGATAAAATAAGCCCTGGTGTGCACCTCTCTCAATTTCGCGCACTGTAGCCTTCCAATTTAACGCACTGTAGCCTTCCAATTTCGCGCTGCGTAGCCTCGAGCTCCCTCCCCCCCCTAGCGTTCGATTTTCTTTTTTTTCGTGCGGTAGTCAGCAGGCCGGCACGCCAGCCAGCGCGCTAGCGAGTGTTATAGTCAGAATAGGCTCAGATGTGCCTATAATGAGAGATAGAGAGCACAGTCGGATTTCCGTCAGACGACTTCAAATATTGATAACGATTTGCTCGCTGACTTAAACGGTGATCTGTAAATTGGATCTGGAGGGCGTTGCTGTCGTCAATCAGCAGCAGGTCGAATCATGAAATTCCATGAAGGTTTGGCGATGCTATGGCGGTTTGACTGGCAGGAGGTACAGCAGGCACTATAGTCTTAGGAGTACAAAAAAAAACTTAGGAAGAAGAATTCGAGAGAGAGATGGTTCCCAGCCTCTACATACCCCAAGAGCCGAGGTCCAGGTTGGTGGTACACCACCACTGAGTCCCCAACCACGAAGAGTCTCGAAACCAACCCTCCAAGGGGCTACACCAAGTGAAATATAAGACTACACGAAGTAGCGTTACTATTTTCACTATTTAATATTTATCCGTGTCCCTTGGGCTTGAAATCTTGAGCTCTTGGTCTTGGAAATGCAAGATAAATTCTTCTTGAGTTGATGGGGGCTTGCTGCACACACCTGCGACGCGATGGACACTTCACACTCGACAAAATAGAAAAAACACATGCGACACACAAATGACGACTTGACATGCGAGTTGTAAAAACTCGCTAATGTCTTGACCGACACAAACCACATTGTGATACACCATTCAAACACACACACAAGCACTGGAGAACAATGACATAGACTCACAATTCATTCCATGCCATGCATGCACACACACAAACAAGGACGACAAGCCGAGTGCAAGCCATAGGGTTGCACCAACAAACTCCCCCTCGGATTGTTGGCCTTAGAATCAGCTCCGCTTAGTTCAGAGCCATCCCAGCAAGCTTGCAACACTTCCAATGCTGCTGCTCAACCAGCCTCCTGGTCATCATATCAGCTGGCTGCGCCGTCGTCTTCACGTAGTGCAACTCCACTTCACCCGCGGTTACCATGCTCCTCACCCAATACCACTTCACCTTCATGTGCTTGGTAAGGCCATGAAGAACGGGGTTCTTTGCCAATGCAATAGCACCTTGGCTATCACAGTAGAAAGGGGTAGGTCCTTGCTGCTCCTCCCCCAATTCAGCTAGCAAACGCCGCTGCCACACAACCTCTCTTATGGCACGGAAGAGTGCCATGTACTCGGACTCCAACGAGCTCAATGCTTGGTCCACTTGTTTCTTGCTCTCCCAAGCTGTTGGTCCTCCACCAACACAGCAGATGAAGCCTCCCACACTTGTCATGTCCTCTGATTCTGATGCCCAAGATGCATCAGAGAAGGCGGTGAGAAAGAGCCTCCCGGGTTCGACTCCATCCGCACCCTTTTGACGCCTTTGTGCCGCAGCGGAGTATTGCAGTCCAACAGTTGCTGTTTGGCCAAGTTACTCGGCCACCCTCTCTCCAGTTGCTACGTGCTCTTCATTAGGGCATTGGACAACCCTAGCCAGCTGCCCGGTAGCAAAGGCTGCATCTGGCCTTGTGTGAACGGCCGCATACATGAGGCTGCCCACCAAGGAGTGAAAACGGCGCCTCTCCTCTTCACCAACACTTTCCTCCGCTGGTTCTTTCACACACTTGAACCCTGAGGGAAGAGGAGTAGTCACATGACCTTCACTCTTCCCAAAGTTTGCAGCCAATGCCTCCAAGTACTTCTTTTGATGCACTCGCATCCACCGCTTTTCCACATCTCGCTCAATGTGAAGCCCAAGGTAGTAGTTGACGTCACCAAGGGTCTTGCACTTGAACTTGTCTTGAAGCTTCAGCATCACATCCTTCACAAGGTCAAAGGAGGGTGAGAATATGAGGATGTCATCCACATAAACCACCATGAAGCTCCTCTGCTCCCCCTCGCCAAGCATGAACAACGATTGATCGGCCGTTGAGGGAGTGAAGCCGATCGCCTCCAAGACTTCCCGCAGCTTGATGTACTATTGCCTAGGGGCTTGCTTGAGGCCATAGAGTGCTTTCTTCAGCTTCCACACTCTGCCACTCCCATCATTGTACCCCTCTGGCTGCTCCATGAAGGTCTCTTCCTCCAAAACGCCGTTGAGGAAGGCCGTTACTATATCCATTTGCTTCACCACCCATCATTTGATGGCCGCCGCGGCGAAGAGGGTTCGAAGGGTTGTACCCTTCACCACTGGAGCCATAGGGTTGCACCAACAGCGAGCTCGCCATCCAGTTAGCCAGCTCGCTAGCTAGCTCGTTAGCCAGCTCACTAGCCCACCCAACCCTTTTGTGGCACCACCGCTTAGTCACCCTGCGCTCCCGCGTCTTAGGCACATGTCCCAGCACGGGCTAGTCACTGGTCTCCCTAAGTCGCTACCCGCCCTGTCTCCGTCGGTAGCGCCACTGTGCACCTCCTGCGTCAAGGGCTGGCACCGCGCCACCCTTCACTCCTCCTCGTTTCCTCCAACCACAGCGCCGCTATAGACATTGCACATGGACGTCTGGGGCCCTACCCCGGTCCACGGTCTTAGCCGGGATCGCTACTTCCTAGTCGTTGTTGACGACTTCTTGCGGTTCAGCACAGTGTTCCCGCTGGAGCGGAAGGCCGACGTGCCTACTGTTCTCCTCTTGTGGCTTCTTCCCGTTCGCACCCACCACCGTCGGCCTGAAGGTCGCTTACACTCTGATCGAGGTGGCGAGTTCGCCTCTGGCACTCTAGGACGTTTCTGCCGTGCACAGGGCATCCGCCAGACATCCACACTATCGGACTCCCCGCAGCAGAGCAACGCATCGGCCCGATCATGGAGGTGGCTCGCACCTCCATGGTCCACGCTAGTGCACCCTATTTTCTGTGGCCGTTCGTTGTGGGCTACGCAGCTCACCAGCTTAACCTGTGCCTGTACTTGCATGTATAGTATGACTCAAGATACAAAAAGTGGTGCTACTACGAAGACGAGACCAAGCTGAGTGCAGAACCGTTGATGGTCACGAGGCGCAAGTGCCTTGGTGAAGATATCAACGGTGTTGGCCTCTGAGGCCAACTGCACCACTCGAGCTTGAGCATCTCACGCAGCAAGAAGTACCGCAGCTGGATGTGCTTCGCCCTGCCCTCAAGTCGAGCCTCTTGACATAGAAGGATCATGGCCCTGTTGTCAGCAAACAAGACCAGGGCAGACCTAGGCTGCTCACCTAAGTCAGTGAGCAAGAACGTCAGCTAGCGGAGCTCCTGAGCGGCCATAGCCCCAGCGTAGATTTCTACCTCACAACTGAACTAAGCTACAAACGTCGACTTAGTGGACCTCCAAGAGACTGCACCAGCACCAAGACAAAAACAGTAGCCGTGAGACAACCTGAGCGTCTCCACGTCGTCAGCCCACGACGCGTCTGTGTGTCCACTGAGCACCACTGGCTCCCGTCCTCCTAGCACAAGCCCCAGTCCCGATGTGCTCGCCAGATACCGTAGTATCCTCTTGGCAGCTGACCAGTGGACTGGTCGGTGCCTGCTTGTCGCAACAAAGCGAGCCAAGAGATTGAGAGGGTACGCTAGATCTGGTCGAGTGCAGGTCATCAGGTACATAAGACACCCCACTAGCTCAGCGTATGGACCACTAGCCTCCACCGGCTCAGCCGGAATAGGAACAGAGAGCTTGTGATCCACAGGCAGAGGGGTGGGCTATGTTAAGGAGAATTGGAGACTGAACCTCTGGAGGATCTGCTGCACCATATGGGACTAGGAAAGTGTGATCGTGCGAGCAGCACGGTCACGAGAGATCTCCAAGCCCAGATAGCACCTCAGCTCCCCCAAGTCTGTATAGGTGTGTCTCCTAAGTAACTCGGCCTTCACTGAGGCCAGTGCCACTTTGTCAGAAGTAGCAAAGATAAGATCGTCTACATACACTAGAATGTAGAACGGTGTCTGACCCGTGCAAACAAAGAG
Organism: Closterium sp. NIES-67; assembly: GCA_027943415.1. Taxonomy (NCBI): domain Eukaryota; kingdom Viridiplantae; phylum Streptophyta; class Zygnematophyceae; order Desmidiales; family Closteriaceae; genus Closterium; species Closterium sp. NIES-67. The sequence goes on along the minus strand of BQMB01002198.1, from coordinate 697,341 downwards.
AGGGGGGTCAGTAGTGGACGAAAAGAACTGCAGCTCAGCAAGAGTGGTGCGAAGCGTGTCGTGCCACTTATGAAGTGCCTGACAAAGGCCGTAGGCAGGACAGCACAGGCTCCACTCGGTCCCAGGTGGGAAGGACCCAGAGAAGCCTAGAGGGCACTAGAGGTAGATCCGCTCGTGCAGACTACCCTGCAAGAACGCTGTGGAGAAGTCGAGTGAGTGAAGCTCGTAGTCACGCTGCGCGGCTATGTGAAGAAGGACCCGAAGAGTAGTCATCTTCGAGGTCGGGGAGAAGGTCTGGAAGAAGTCCACACCCTCACGCTGTCTGAAGCCTCTAGCCACGTAACGCGCCTTGAACTTCGGCGGCTTTCCAGGTGCGCCCTTTACCCTGTAGATCCACATGTCATCGACTACGTTCGCCCCAGGTAGGGGAACTGCGTCGACGTAAGGGCCTGTGGATCTGTACGATGCCATCTCAGCCTCCATGGCCTGTATCCACTGGGCAGCCCAGGGCCCCGACACCGCCTTAGCGTAAAAGTGCGGAAAAGGGATATCGAGAGCGTCTAGGTCGCCCACTGGAGATACAAGCATGGAGCAGAGATGGGGAACAGTGGCAGCAAGGTAGGACAACTCGTACTGCCTATCCTCTAGCATGTCACTGCCAAGGGCAGGTGCACCCCCGACGGACAGAGAACAGGCAGTTCCCGAGACCAGAGCGGCAGCGTAGTCAAGGCGGTGGCTAGCGGCGAAGTCAGCGACAGCAGCGACAAGCGCAGAGACAGTCTCAGGAGGAGCAGTAGGGTCAGTGACAAGCGACGCAAGCAAGCGCGAGAGGATAGGACGAGCAGCGAGAGCAGCGTCGGAGCGAGGAGGGGGGAAGGACGGAAGCGACGACGGGGGAGGCAAGATGAGGACTGTGACTGGAGGACCACGCAAACGAAGAACCATAGGGTGGATACTAGAACGAGGAGAGACAGGACGAGCGCCAGAGGGGCGACAGACCCAGTGGGGAAAAACTAGGGACTGGGGACGAGGGGGAATGGGGGACAAGTCTGGGGACGGAGGGGAGCGTGGGGGAAAACGAGCTGGAGAGGAGCCCGGAGGAGGGAACAGCAGGCCGTAAATAGGGTCACGCAACGGAGGGGGAACGGGCGAGTGGACAGGGGAACCTAGAGCAAGACCAAGGAGACAAAGGGCAGACTGCGGCTGCTCCTGCTGTTGCGGTTGCGCCTGCTGCTGTGGCTGTGCTTGCTACTGCGGCTGCCGCTGCGGTTGCAACTGCTACCTGTCCTCTCCAGGACCTCCAGCGGCACCACGACTACCACCGGCAGTCCCCGGCACAGCACCCTCGGACGCACCACCCACAAAACCAGCACCCCCAGAGTTAGCACCCCCAGAACTCGCACCCCCAGAACCAGCACCCCCAACACCAACTCCACCAATACCAGCAGCCCCAATAACAACACCGCCAACACCAGCACCCCCAGAACCGGCACCCCCAAAGCCCACTACTCCCAGCTGCTGCTGCTGTGACCGCTAAGTCTGCTGCGGCGACGGCTGCTGCTGCAGAGACAGGGAAGGAGGCGGCTGAGGTGCATGGGGTACCGAGACTGGGGGAGGCGCCACAGGGACAGTAGGCACGCCCCTAGCAGCTGGGCCCCAGAGTCACCCGACTCCCCCACAGGCGTAACCGAGGGGAACTGAGTGGCGTGGGAGACACCAGACTGGGCCAGGCGGGGCGGGAAGCGAGAAATCCAAGAAAATACAAGGAAGGGTGCGGGCTGGGAGCTTGTCTGCGGCAGTGTCGCGGACGTGAGCAAGGCTGCCCCAGACGTGGAATGCAGATGCGTCACCAGGACACCCGGTCCAGAGGAGGGTCGGCGAAACATGTGGTCGCTAGGAGCGCGGCCACAGGTTAAGCTGGTGAGCAGCGTATCGCACAGCGAATGGCCACAGGAAATGGGGTGCACCGGCGTGGACCATGGAGGTGCGAGCCACCTCCATGATCAGGCCGATGCGTCACTCAGCAACCTGATTCTGCTGTGGGGAGTCCGGTAGTGTGTACGTCTTGCGGATGCCCTGTGTACAGCAGAATCGTCATAGAGTGCCAGAGGTGAACTCGCCACCTCGGTAAGAGTGTAAGCGACCTACAGGCAAGCAATGGTGGATGCGAACAGCAAGAAGCCACGGGAGGAGAACAGTAGGCACATCCGCCTTCCGCTCCAGCGGGAACACTGTGGTGTACCGCGAGAAGTCGTCAACGATGACTAGGAAGTAGTGCTCCTGGCTAAAGACCATGGACCGGGGCAGTGTCACAGGATCGAATGACTCGAGGAAAGATTGCACTATCGATCAGTACAAGGCGCTTTTATACTTCCAGAGTACATCAGGTAACCAGGTTTATCTTATCCTAAGGGAATAGACCCTTCTAGAATATAGAATCACCCTGCGTATAACCACGCGAGGCTATTGGCTTTAAGGGATTACGGCAGGATTACGCTAGATATAGCGCCCAGTACACCCCAAGCCTAGTCGGTGATATAACTATAAGAGCAAGATAAACCAAAGGTTAATGGAAAAGGGAGAATAGGAAACCAAATGAGATGAGATAAAAAGAGAAATAAAAATAGGAAGGAAGTAGAAAAAAGGCCAAGTGGTGTAACGGGGTCGTACTCTCACACTTCCCCCCCTCAAAGCTGGATGGTAGAAGTAACACCCTGCTTAACAAGGTAGTCATGCAGAGGACGACGGGCGTTACCCATGTCGGACTCATGTACCCAGCTGTCCTCAGTAGGATCACAACCCTTCCAATGGATGAGAAGCTCCACGGTGCCATTCCGACGACGGCGGTGTGCAAGCACGGACTCGACCTCGTACTCGGGTTCATTTTGGACGAGGACGGGCGGCGGCGGTGGCGGTTGGCGTCCGACGAAGATCGTGTTCGGATCCCGATAGGGCTTCAGAAGTTGGACATGGAAGGCGTTGTGAATCTTCCAGGTAGCTGGCAGGCGTAAGCGGAAGGTAACAAGAGTGACCTGTGCTTCAACGAGAAAAGGCCCGCAAAAGCGAGATCGAAGTTTGGATGGAAGGTGGCTGATGTCAAGGTTGCGGGTGTCAAGGAGCACCTGGTCTCCTACGGTAATGGTGTGGTCATTGCGATGGCGATCGGCCTGGCGGTTCTGTTGCTGTTGAATGTCGAGGAGGCGCTTGTGGGTCCGATCCCAAAGCTGATGCATGGTTGTGATGAAATCATGTGCAGGTTGGACTGTAGCTGATGCTGTCGGTTATTGTGGTGTGAGTGGGTGGCGTCCGTAGCAGAGGAAGAACGGCGTCTGACCCGTAGCGACATGTGTAGCGTTGTTGTAAGCAAACTCTAGAACGGGCAGGTGCAAGTCCCATTTGGAGATCTCGTCCTTGCAGGCTGCTCGGAGGAGTTGCTCAACAATTTGGTTGAGGCGCTCGGTCTGTCCGTCTGTCTGCGGGTGGTAAGCAGATGACATGGCGAGTTTTGTCCCGAGGAGAGACATAAGTTCCTTCCAAAACTTGCTGGTGAACTTAGGGTCTCGGTCGGAGATGAGTGTGGTTGGAATGCCATGCTGTGAGATGATGTATCGAACGAAGAGTTGTGCTGTTTCTTCGGTGCGTGCTGTCGTGTGTGTCGGGATGAAGTGTCCCATTTTGGAGAATTTGTCGATGACGACAAGGATGGCGTCATGACCGCTGGTGGTAGGTGGTAACCCGGTGATGAAGTCCAGGCTAACCACTTGCCATGGTTGTTCTGGGACAGGAAGAGGCTGCAGTAGTCCCACCTTATTTTGCTTGCTATTCTTCATCCGCTGACATGTATCACACGAGGTGACGAAGTTCTGAACATCTTCTGCCAAGTGGGGCCAGTAGTAGTGCTTTGCGATACCGGTCACCGTCTTGTTGCTACCGAAGTGTCCGGCGTAGAGGACATCGTGGTGTTCTTCGAGTAGTAACTGGCACAAATGAGGGTAATTTGGTACCCAGATCTTCATTGATCCTTTCCGGTATGAGATGGCGTTGTCCCACTGTAGTAGATGTCGCTTTTCTGCCAAGGGAATTTCGGGGTCGATGGCGTACCCGTGTGTGAAGAGTCCCTTGAGGAGTGGAATCATCCCTTCGATCTAAATAGCGGCAACGTGTGCAGGTCGGCTGAGAGCGTCTGCTTTGTTTTTGTGGCCGGACTTGTACACGATGTCGTAGTGGAAGTGTGTCTTGAGGAAGTCGATCCACCGGACCTGCCGCCTGGAAAGGTTGGGTTGTATCTTCAAATATTTCAGACTGCAGTGGTCGGTGCAGACGGTTGTTTTTCGTCCTTCGAGATAACATCTCCACGCTTTGAAGGCGAACACGATGGCAAGGGCCTCTTTGTCGTGTATTGGGTAGTTTAGTTCTGCCCCGTGCAGTTTCTGGCTGAGGTAGGCGATTGGTTGCAGTCCATTCCCCTGGTCTTGCATCAAGACTTCTCCCACTGCCTGGTCGCTGGCGTCAGCTTCGATGACGTAGTCGCGCTCGAGATCTGGCAAGATGAGTACTGGTGCGGCCGTAAGTGCTTGCTTCAGCTGCTCCACGGCTTCCTGGTGTTTCGGCTCCCATTTGTAGGGCGTGTTCTTCTTCAGCAGATTCGTGAGTGGTGCTGCGAGTTTCGCATACTGTGGCACGAACCTGTTGTAGTAATTAGCGAAGCCTAGGAACTGCTGCAACTCCTTCACGTTCTCGGGTGTCTTCCACGTACGTACGGCTTCGATTTTCTTGGGGTCGACGTGGACTCCTTGAGCACTCACCATGTGTCCTAGGAACTGGACCTTCTCAAGGGCGAATTCGCTCTTGGATAGTTTGACGTAAAATCGTTCTCGTCGAAGAATTTCGAAGACGCGTCGCAAGTGTTCGACGTGTTGCTTCATGTCGCGCGAGTAGATGAGTATGTCGTCCAGGTACACCACAATGCACTCGTCCAAAAGTGGTCAAAGAATGTGGTTCATTTCGGCTTGGAATGTTGCCGGTGCGTTGGTGAGTCCGAATGGCATTACCAAATACTCGTACGATCCATACCGAGTTCGGAAAGCAGTTTTGTGGATAGAGTTGTCCGCCATCCGTATTTGCCAGTATCCGGACCGCAGATCCAGTTTGGAAAATACCGTAGCTCCCCGAAGCTGGTCAAGCAGGTCATCGATTCGCGGTATCGGATATTTGTTCTTGATGGTCTGCTTGTTAAGAGCTCGGTAGTCGATGCACATGCGCAGGCTTCCATCCGGTTTCGGTGTGAAGAGTACTGGGGCACCGTATGGCGAAGTGGATGGTCGGATGAGTCCTTTGGCTAGGAGATACTCGATCTGTTTTTTCATGTCGGTCAGCTCTGTAGGGCTGAGCCAATATGGTGCTCGGAAGGTCGGCTTCGAACCCGGTTCCTCTACGATCTCGTGTTGATGCGTCCAGTATGGCGGTAGCTTGTTCGGAAGATCGTCCGGAAGAATATCTTGGAACTCCTTCAATAATTCCTTGATCTTTCCTGGAGGTTCCGAGGTTCTCTCCCTGTCGTTCTCCGCCTCTGTTGCTATTGCCAGGAACCCTGTGTCGGTTCGTTTGACGTCCTTCTCGAATCGTGCGAGTGTCTCCACTGGGATATCTCCTGTATCGTCCCAGTTGGGTAGCTGTACTCTCCGTCCATTGTTGTAGATGCTTGCGGTGCGGTTTACCCAGTTGATCTCGGGGTTGAATCTTTTTAGGAAGTCTCGCCCGAAGATCAAGTCAAGCCCTTTGATGTTGGTGATGGGGAGTGCAGGTCTCCAGCGCAGTGGTCCAATTTGTAGGTGTAGCACTGCTTCGCCGTGTACTGGTAACTTGCTGCCGTCCACCATCGTTGCACAGAATCCGGAAGGCTTGTACTCTTCCGGGAGTCGGTCGATTACTGTCTTGTCGCAAACGGTGTGTGATGCTCCACTGTCCACGAGTGCTTGGGCGTCGTCCTTTGCAGATGACCTCGAGCACGAGGGGCAGGCGTTGCTCGGAGTACCCAAAAATGGTTTCATTGATTGGGTCATAGGGTACATCCCAATATTCCGTACACACCTTTGTGTTGCTATCTACTCCTGAGCTGGCAGCTGGCCGAAGCTGCTTGGAGAACGGTTCTTCTCTAGTGCTCGGAGTTTCTTTGACGACTGTGCGCGTCACTGATGCCGAAGAACTGGATGCATCCGGAGGAGGAGTTCGGGGTTTGTGTAGCTTCTTATAGACCCCAGCTTCCTCTTGAGCTGCTTCAGCTCCACCGACGTCTTCCCTGGGGAACGGGTAGTCGTTGTGGGCCGGAGTCGGGAAAGGACGTTGACTCCGTGGAAAGGTCGGCTTCTTTCCACACTCAATTTTTTCCCCAAGTTGTCCAGTACCGGTATAATCTCCACAGCTGTCTGGTTCTTTTGGAGTCCCTCCCGAAATTTCTCCAAGGCTCTTGCCCCTCGAAAATCATAAGTTTTCATTAAAGCATCTTTATAAGATAACTTTAACGAATCCTTATAATTTCTTGGGTCTTCAAGGAGTTTTGTCACAGGATCGAATGTGTCGAGGAAAGGTTGCACTATCGATCAGTACAAGGCGCTTTTATACTTCCAGAGTACATCAGGTAACCAGGTTTATCTTATCCTAAGGGAATAGACCCTTCTAGAAGATAGAATCACCCTGCGTATAGCCACGCGAGGCTATTGGCTTTAAGAGATTACGGCAGGATTACGCTAGATAGCGTGTCTAGAACATTCCATGCCTGGTCGGTGATATAATAATAATAAAGGAAGAAACCAAAGGATAATGGAAAATGGGGAATATGAGGCAAAAGGCGATGAGATAAAAAGAGGTATGAAATGAAGATGAAATATGGAAAAGGCCAAGTGGTGTAACGGAGTCGTACTCTCACACTTCCCCCCCTCAAAGCTGGGTGGTAGAAGTAACACCCTGCTTGACAAGGTAGTCATGCAGAGGACGACGGGCGTTACCCATGTCGGACTCAGAGACCCAGCTGTCCTCAGAAGGATCATAACCCTTCCAACGGATGAGAAGCTCCACGGTGCCATTCCGACGACGATGATGTGCAAGCACGGACTCGACCTCGTACTCGGGTTCGTTCTGGACGAGGACGGGCGGCGGCGGCGGCGGTTGGCGTCCGACGAAAATTGTGTTCGGGTCCCGATAGGGCTTCAGAAGTTGGACGTGGAAGGCGTTGTGAATCTTCCAGGTAGCTGGCAGGCGTAAGCGGAAGGTAACAGGAGTGACCTGTGCTTCAACGAGAAAAGGCCCGCAGAAGCGAGGTCGAAGTTTAGATGGGAGGTGGCTGATGTCCAGGTTGCGGGTGTCAAGGAGAACCTGGTCTCCCACGGAAATGGTGTGGTCGTTGCGATGGCGATCGGCCTGGCGCTTCTGTTGCTGTTGAATGTCAAGGAGGCGCTTATGGGTCCGATCCCAAAGTTGATGCATGGTTGTAATGAAATCATGTGCGGGTTGGACTGTAGGTGATGCTGTCGGTTTTTGTGGTGTGAGTGGGTGGCGTCCGTAGCAGAGGAAGAACGGCGTCTGTCCAGTAGCGGCATGTGTGGTATTGTTGTAGGCAAACTCGAGTACGGGCAGGTGCAAGTCCCATTTGGAGATGTCGTCCTTGCAGGCTGCTCGGAGGAGTTGCTCAACAATTTGGTTGAGGCGCTCGGTCTGTCCGTCTGTCTGCGGATGGTATGCGGATGACATGGCGAGTTTGGTGCCGAGCAGAGACATAAGTTCCTTCCAGAACTTGCTAGTGAACTTGGGGTCTCGGTCGGAGATGAGTGTAGTTGGGATGCCATGCTGTGAGATGATGTGACGAACGAAGAGCTGTGCTGTCTCCTCGGTGCGTGCCGTCGTGTGTGTCGGGATGAAGTGTCCCATTTTGGAGAACTTGTCAATGACGACAAGGATGGCGTCATGACTGCTGGAGGTAGGTGGTAACCCGGTGATGAAGTCTAGGCTAACCACTTGCCATGGTTGTTCTGGGACAGGAAGAGGCTGCAGTAGTCCCGCCTTTTTCTGCTTGCTGCTCTTCATCCGCTGACATGTATCACACGAGGTGACGAATTTCTGGATGTCGTCTGCCATATGGGGCCAGTAGTAGTGTTTGGCGATACCGGTGAGCGTCTTGTTGCTACCGAAGTGTCCGGCGTACAGGACGTCGTGGTATTCTTCGAGTAGTAACTGGCGCAAAGGAGGGTAATTGGGTACCCAGATTTTTGTGGATCCCTTCCGGTACGCGATGTCACTGTCCCATTGTAGCAGATGTCGCTTTTCTGCCAAGGGAATTTCGGGGTCGATGGCGTACCCGTGGGTGAAGAGTCCCTTGAGTAGTGGATTCATCCCTTCGACCTGAATCGCGGCAACGTGTGCAGGCCGGCTGAGAGCGTCTGCTTTGTTTTTGTGGCCGGGCTTGTACACGATGTCGTAGTGGAAGTGTGTCTCGAGGAAGTCGATCCACCGGACCTGCCGCCTGGAAAGGTTGGGTTGTGTCTTCAAATATTTCAGGCTGCAGTGGTCGGTGTAGACGGTCGTTCTTCGTCCTTCGAGGTAGCATCTCCACGCTTTGAAGGCGATGATGATAGCAAGAGCCTCTTTGTCGTGTATCGGGTAGTTGAGTTCTGCCCCGTGCAGTTTCTTGCTGAGGTAGGCAATTGGTTGCAGCCCATTCCCCTGGTCTTGCATTAAGACTGCTCCCACTGCCTGGTCGCTGGCGTCAGCTTCGATTACGTAGTCGCGTTCGGGATCTGGCAAGATGAGCACCGGTGCGGACGTTAGTGCTTGTTTCAGCTGCTCCACGGCTTCCTGGTGCTTCGTCTCCCATTTGTAGGGCGTGTTCTTCTTCAGCAGATTCGTGAGTGGTGCCGCGAGTTTCGCATATTGTGGCACGAACCTGTTGTAGTAATTAGCGAAGCCTAGGAACTGCTGCAACTCCTTCACGTTCTCGGGTGTCTTCCACGTACGTACGGCTTCGATTTTCTTGGGGTCGACGTGAACTCCTTGAGCGCTCACCAAGTGGCCTAGAAATTGGACCTTCTCCAGGGCGAATTCGCTCTTGGACAGTTTGACGTAAAATCGTTCTCGTCGAAGAATTTCGAAGACGCGTCGCAGGTGTTCGACGTGCTGCTTCATGTCGCGCGAGTAGATGAGTATGTCGTCCAGGTACACCACCACGCATTCGTCCAGAAGTGGTCGTAGAATGTGGTTCATTTCGGCTTGGAACGTTGCCGGCGCGTTGGTGAGTCCGAACGGCATGACCAAATACTCGTACGATCCGTACCGAGTTCGGAAAGCAGTTTTGTGGATAGAGTTGTCCGCCATCCGTATCTGCCAGTATCCGGACCGCAGATCCAGTTTGGAAAATACCGTGGCTCCCCGAAGCTGGTCAAGCAGGTCATCGATTCGCGGTATCGGATATTTATTCTTGATGGTCTGCTTGTTAAGAGCTCGGTAGTCGATGCACATGCGCAGGCTTCCGTCCGGTTTCGGTGTGAAGAGTACTGGGGCACCGTATGGCGAAGTAGATGGTCGGATGAGTCCTTTGGCTAGGAGATACTCGATCTGCTTCTTCATGTCGGTCAGCTCCGTAGGGCTGAGCCGGTATGGTGCTCGGAAGGTCGGCTTCGAACCCGGTTCCTCCACGATCTCGTGTTGATGCGTTCGGTATGGCGGTAGCTCGTTCGGAAGATCGTCAGGAAGAATGTCTTGGAACTCCTTCAGTAATTCCTTGATTTTTTCTGGAGTTTCCGAGGCTTTCTCTCCGTCATTTTCCACCTCTGTTGCTATCGCCAGGAACCCGGTGTCGGTCCGCTTCACATCCTTCTCGAATCGTGCGAGTGTCTCCACTGGGATATCTCCTGTATCGTCCCAGTTGGGTAGCTGTACTCTCCGTCCATTGTTGTAGATGCTTGCGGTGCGGTTCACCTTGTTGATCTCGGGGTTGAATCTTTTCAGGAAGTCTCGCCCGAAGATCAAGTCAAGCCCTTTGATGTTGGTGATGGGGAGTGCAGGTCTCCAGCGCAGTGGTCCGATTTGTAGATGTAGCACTGCTTCGCCGTGTACTGGTAACTTGCTGCCGTCCACCATCGTTGCAGAGAATCCTGAAGGCTTGTACTCTTCCCGGAGTCGGTCGATCATTGCCTTGTCGCAGACGGTGTGTGACGCTCCGCTGTCCACGAGTGCTTGGAGGCGTCGTCCTTTGCAGATGACCTCGAGCACGAGGGGCAGTCGTTGCTCGGAGTACCCAAAGATAGTTTCATTGATTGGGTCATAGGGTACATCCCAATATTCCGTACACACCTTGGTGTTGTTGTCTACTCCTGAGCTGGCAGCTGGCCGAGGCTGCTTGGAGAACGGCTCTTCTCCAGGGCCGGGAGTTTCCTTGACGACTGTGCGTGTCATTGATGCCGAAGAACTGGATGCATCCGTAGAAGGAGTTCGGGGTTTGTGCAGCTTCTTGTAGACCCCCAGCTTCCTCTTGAGCTGCTTCAGCTCCACCGACGTCTTCCCTGGGGAGCGGGTAGTCGTTGTGGGCTGGTGTCGGGAGAGGACGTTGACTCCGTGGAAAGGTCGGCTTCTTTCCACACTCCTTAATTTGGTCCCCAAGTTGTCCGGTACCGGTATAATCTCCACAGCTGTCTGCTTCTTTTGGAGTCCCTCCCGAATTTTCTCCAAGGCTCTAGCCCCTCGAACATCATAAGTTTTCATTAAAGCATCTTTATAAGATAACTTTAACGAATTCTTATAATTTCTTGGGTCTTCAAGGAGTTTCCCTGTCTCGGCAGAGTCTTTTTTCGCGGAGTCGTATTTTTCCTCGGCGATTTTCCCTGGCGAAGACTGGTCGTGGGGTGGAGATTTTCCCCCATCATTTCCTCCTTCTCGCGTCGAATCAGCTTCGTCGAAGTTGATTTTTCCGGAATCCCGCGGCCGCTTTCGGATCTTTTTATTTTCGCCAGCTAGATCCGCAATCACTGGCGACTCCCGTTTTTTGTCTTCTGATTGGCCGGAAGATTTCCGCCACTGTTGTGTGCCCGATACTCTGCGCGTGCGGCCTTCATTTTGTTGCAGTCGAAGATTCGGTGGCCCGGCACCCCGCAAAAATCACACGTGTAGTTGGTGTTTTTCGGACGTGGCCGCCCCTCGAATCTGTCGACTTCCATCGGGTCGGCGAACGTGGGGTGAGCCGAGCGGTCGCCCTGTCGCGTACTGCCGACGTGCGTCCGTCGTGTTCCGGCGTTGACCATGTCGAAGCGCTCCGCGGCCGAAACGACGTCACTGTAGCTCGCGTAGTTTGACGCTGCGACTTGTCGTTTGACTTCGGTCTTCAGCCCTGCGAGGTACGATTGCACTTTTTCCCCTTCGGTCAGGTCGGGAATGCGGTTATAAAATTCCTCCATCTGCTGCGTGTACTGTGCTACACTCCCGAACTGTCGATGACGATGAATTTTTTCGCGGGCAAGAAAACTCGAATTTATCGGCTCAAAGCGTTTCAGCAGGTCGGCGCGGAACTGCTGCCACGTGGCTTCACCGTGGATGAAAGTACTGTTGCCGCCAATCCACTCGAGTGCCGGCCCTCGCATCAGTGTCGCCGCGAGTCGTACGCGTTGACCGTCCCAGACTGGCGAGCTCCATCCGACGGCTGCGAAGTAGATCTCCATCCCGGCGATCCATCTGCGGGCGTCGGAGTTTCGATCGCTCGGATCGAACGGCTCAGGTGGGCGCGGTTTCGGAGCCTCGAGAAACTGCTGCGACTGCTGCGTCGTCGCCGTTGTCGTCTCGTGCTGCGCTCCGGCGAGTCGAGTTACTCGCTCGAACTGGTTTCGCCACGCTTCGCGATCCGCTCGCATTTCCTCCTGAAGGGCTGCGATGCGCGCGAAGAGCTGCTGGGTAACCTCGGTGTTGTCGAAGGTTGCCATCCTGTTCAAAACACGCACGGAGGGGGTAATTCGAAAATCGCGGAGCTGGTGCTTACCAGAATCGGCGTCGAATTGGTCGCCCCCGGCGGTTTTTCGAGGCAGGATCCCCGCTGCTGCTGCTTAGCTGAGCGCGGCCGAGTGAGAAAAGCTCTGATTACCAAGTGTCACAGGATCGAATGTGTCGAGGAAAGGTTGCACTATCGATCAGTACAAGGCGCTTTTATACTTCCAGAGTACATCAGGTAACCAGGTTTATCTTATCCTAAGGGAATAGACCCTTCTAGAAGATAGAATCACCCTGCGTATAGCCACGCGAGGCTATTGGCTTTAAGAGATTACGGCAGGATTACGCTAGATAGCGTGTCTAGAACATTCCATGCCTGGTCGGTGATATAATAATAATAAAGGAAGAAACCAAAGGATAATGGAAAATGGGGAATATGAGGCAAAAGGCGATGAGATAAAAAGAGGTATGAAATGAAGATGAAATATGGAAAAGGCCAAGTGGTGTAACGGAGTCGTACTCTCACAAGTTTCCCCGTCTCGGCAGAGTCTTTTTTCGCGGAGTTGTTTTTTTTCTCGGCGATTTTCCCTGGCGAAGACTGGTTGTGGGGTGGAGATTTTCCCCCATCATTTCCTCCTCCTCGCGTCGAATCAGCTTCGTCGAAGTTGATTTTCCCGGAATCCCGTGGCCACTTCCGGATCTTTTTATTTTCGCCAGCTAGATCCGCAATCACTTGCGACTCCCATTTTTTGTCTTCTGATTGGCCGAAGGAGTTCCGCCACTGTTGCGCGCCCGATACTCAGCGCGTGCGGTTTTCATTTTGTTGCAGTCGAAGATTCGATGACCTGGCACCCCGCAAAAATCACACGTGTAGTTGGTGTTTTTCGGACGTGGCCGCCCCTCGAACCTGTCGACTTCCATCGGGTCGGAGAACGTGGGGTGAGCCAAGCGGTTGCTCTGTCGCGTACTGCCGACGTGCGTCCGTCGTGTCCCGGCGTTGACCATATCGAAGCGCTCCGCTGCCGAAACGACATCACTGTAGCTCGCGTAGTTTGACGCTGCTACCTGGCGTTTGACTTCGGTCTTCAGCCCGGTGAGGTACGATTGTACTTTTTCCCCTTCGGTCAGGTCGGGAATTCGGTTATAAAATTCCTCCATCTGCTGCGTGTACTGTGCTACACTCCCGAACTGTCGGTGTCGATGATTTTTTTTGCGGGCAAGGAAGCCCGAATTTATCGGCTCGAAACGTTTGAGCAGGTCGGTGCGGAACTGCTGCCACATGGCTTCACCGTGGATGAAGGTACTGTTGCCGCCAATCCACTCGAGTGCCGGCCCTCGCATTAGTGTCGCCGCGAGTCGTACGCGTCGACCGTCCTAGACTAGCGAGCTCCATCCGACGGCTGCGAAGTAGATCTCCATCCCGGCGATCCATCTGCGGGCGTCGGAGTTTCGATCGCTCGGATCGAACGGCTCAGGTGGGCGCGGTTTCGGAGCCTCGAGAAACTGCTGCGACTGCTGCGTCGTCGCCGTTGTCGAGTCGTGCTGCGCTCCGGCGAGTCGAGTTACTCGCTCGAACTCGTTTCGCCACGCTTCGCGATCCGCTCGCATCTCCTCCTGAAGGGCTGCGATGCGCGCGAAGAGCTGCTGGGTAACCTCGGCGTTGTCGAAGGTTGCCATCCTGTTCAAAACACGCGTGGGGGGGGGTGATTCGAAAAAACGCGGAGCTGGTGCTTACCAGAATCGGCGTCGAATTGGTCGCCCCCAGCGGTTTTTCGAGGCAGGTTTTCCCGCTGCTGCTGCTTTGTTGAGCGCGACCGAGTGAGAAAAGCTCTGATTACCAAGTGTGACAGGATCGAATGACTCGAGGAAAGATTGCACTATCGATCAGTATAAGGCGCTTTTATACTTCCAGAGTACATCAGGTAACCAGGTTTATCTTATCCTTAGGGAATAGACCCTTCTAGAATATAGAATCACCCTGCGTATAACCACGCGAGGCTATTGGCTTTAAGGGATTACGGCAGGATTACGCTAGATATAGCGCCCAGTACATCCCAAGCCTGGTCGGTGATATAACTATAATAGCAGGATAAACCAAAGGTCAATGGAAAAGGGAGAATAGGAAACCAAATGAGATGAGATAAAAAGAGAAATGAAAGTAGGAAGGAAGTAGAAAAAAGGCCAAGTGGTGTAACGGGGTCATACTCTTACAGGCAGGGCCCCAGACGTCCATGTGCAGTGTCTGTAGCGGCGCTGTGGTAGGAGGAAACGAGGAGGAGTGAGGGGTGGCATGCTGCCGGCCCTCGACGCAGGAAGTGCACAGTGGCGCTATTGACGGAGGCAGGGCGGGCAGCGACTTAGGAAGACCAGTGACTAGCCCATGCTGGGACATGTGCCTAGGACGCGGGAGCGCAGGGTGACCTAAGCGGTGGTGCCACAAAAGGGTCGGGTGGGCTAGTTAGCGGCAGGAGCAGGAGCCGGCGGAGACTCAGTGCACTGTGTAAAGACACTTGACCCAGGGTCATACTCAAAAGTGGCTAAGTATCGACCGGTGGCTGTGTCTGAGCAAGCGGCGGGCCTCTCGCGGTCAGGGAACGTAGTGGTGACGCCTCGGTCCTGAAGGTAACCGACACCCACTAGGTTCCTGGCAAACGAGGGGATGTGCAAACCGGTGAGGGAGCCAGGGGGGGACAGCTGGACAGGGAAGAGTGGTGGTGCTATGTGCAACAGCTGTGGCGGCGGAGTCTGCTAGTGCGACGCGGACAGGCGCAGGAAGCAGGGTGAGAGCAGTACTATCTCGAAAAAACCACCAAGACACGCCAGAGTCAAGGACAAAGGAGAGGGCCGATGTGGGGGAGCCTAGTGAAGAGCCTCTAACAGGTCCTACGCCTGACGCAGCAGGGGATCCTAGACTACACACAGCGGTAGCTCCAAGGCTACAAATAGCAAGATAATAAGAACTAGCAACACTTGAAGCATCAGAATATAGAGAATACAAGGCATGATCGATCTGAATCATATCCATATCAAATATAGGAACCCCACGACGAAGTAAGACATGCCAGGGAGGAACCTGCACCAGCGGGCCAAACTGACAACGATAGAGGTCGTCTAGGCGGCGAAAACAGCAAGCGACGGTGTGCCCCGTGCGCTGGCACACCTGGCCCGCCTGTGGGCCAGTTTGCAACTGGTATGTGCAGGTCACCACGCCACCAGAACCACCAGCACCTAGACTCATAGAGGAGCCACGCGACCCCCAAGGCCCTGAGTGCGCTAGGCCCCAACCCCCACGGCCTCCACCACGACCACCACCCCCAGGGCCCGTCGGCCCCCACGACTGCTGCGGCTGCTGCTGCTGCGGCTGCTGCGCAGTCCCTGACTCTGACTGACCACCCTCTCCATCCCCACCTCCACCCCCTCCACCCACTGCTGCCAGGTGTGTCAACAAATATATTTATATAGCTTAGTTAGGTCATATTTGTTTATAGCCTAGCTAGTTTAATTCTTAGAGAGTGTAGCCCTAGTTTTGTATCCCTCGACATTTTCCCTCAGTCACAACTTTCCCCGCTACTCTAATAACATGTACTATGGCAAGGACACAAACCACTAGGAGATGGTTGGCTTCGGCGAACCACATGCAAAAGGGTCACAGCCACATGGACCATGCGTCAACATACTGTATATTTGTATAAGTTATAGGCTAGATAGGGGCATGCTCATAGAGAGTGCAATTCCTTAGGACAAAACCACCCTGTATCACTCTTTCTAGTTCATTGCGTTATTCTGAGATGGTATCACTCTAGGTTAGGTTCTCCCCGCTTAAACTTCCGCCCCTAGCCCTAGCCCTAGCCCTAGCACATGTCCTACCAATGTCCTAGCCGTGCTCTAGCCCTAGCTGCGCCCGCGCCCTAACTCTGTCTGCACCAGCCCCGTCAGTTCGCGCCGGCCCCGCCGCTTTGCACTAGTTGCGTCAGTTCGCACCGTCCCCGTCAGTTCGCATCGGCCCCGCTAGTTCGCGCCGGCCCCGTCACTTCGCGCCGGCCCCCGTCAATTCGTGCCGGCCCCGCTAGTTTGCGCCGGCCCCGTCACTTTGCGCTGACCTCGTCAGTTCGCGCCGGCCCAGCTAGTTCGCACCGGCCCCGTCCGTTCGCGCCGGCCCCGCTTGTTCGCGCCGGCCCCGTCGCTTTGCGCTGGCCTCGTCAGTTCACGCCGCCCCCGTTAGTTCGCGCCGGCCCCGTCACTTCGTGTCGGCCCCGTCAGTTCGCGCCGGCCCCGCTAGTTCGCGCCGGCCCCGTCACTTCGCGTCGGCCCCGCTAGTCCGCGCTGGCCCCGCTAGTCCGCGTCGGCCCTGCTAGCCCTTGCCGGCCCCGCCACTTTGCGCCGGCCCAGCTAGTTCGCGCCGGCCCTGCCGTTTCACGCCGGCCCCATCCCTCCGCGCTGGCCCCGCTAGTCCGCACCGGCCCCCGTTCGAGCCAGCCCCAGTTTGTGCCGACCCCTTTTCCCGCCGTGTCGTGGTGCCACCGTGCCGCCGTGCCGCCCTGTTGCCGTGCTTCCATGCCGTCGTGATGTCGTGCGCCATGCTGCCGTGCCCTTGTGCTGCCGTGCTGCTGTGCCGCTATGCCGCCGTGTCGCTATGTCGCTGTGCCGCCGTGCTGCCGTGTCGCCGTACCGCCGGGCCGCCGTGCTGCGATGCCGTTGTCAGCTGCTGCGGCCGTGGTGATGGCGGTCGCTATGCTCCGCCTGGATGCGGAGGGTCAGGCGATCGACTTTGAGGCGTGGCTCGTCGACCTTCGCCGTCAGCTTACAAGTCAGCGCCAGGACGGCTACTTCCTGGCCGTCCATGTCGACGGTAAGCTTCCCGTCCCCGCCGCACCTGCTGCCCTCCCTAGCGCTTCAACGTCTGCTGAGCGTGACGCCTTTGCCGCTGCTGAGCTTGTCCGCGCTATCTGGGAGTCACGCGACGTGGTAACGCAGCTTGCTATTAGTCACGCCCTCCCACTGTCTGAGTGTCCCCGCTTTACTGCTGTAGCGAATGCGAACGAATACTTAGATGCAGACATCGCGCGCTATTCCATTCCCTCTTCCACCTCAGCTGGCCGTCTGATCCTCCCCATGCTGTTCTCGGATCTTGCGTCCTTCCCCACTGTCGCCGACCTTGCCACTCATCAGTGCGCACTTGAGACTAGTTACCACGCTGCTAGTGCTGAGGCCTAGCTCACTGCATTCCTTCCTCCCTTTTGCGCTACCCTTTACCTCATTGCCAAGCGCCTTCCTGACTGCCTTGCAACTGCCCGCGACCACTTCCTTAGTCGCCACCCAGGATATTTGTATAAGTTGACACACCCTCTAGGCTACATAAGGGGTAGTGCTGAGCAAGAAGTGCACAGCTCAGGGTGGCACTACTAGTCCAACCACTTAGACAGGGGTCCGAAGACCAGTCAGCAAGAGTACAAACAAGATAGGAGCAAGCCAGGGCGGCACTACTAGTCCGGCCACTGGAAGAGGAGCCACAAGGCCAGTCTGAAAGATATATATAAAGAGGAGTACACAATCAAGATCCTAGCAAGTGAGAGTCTACAGGAACTTGACCAAGCTGCAAGTAGTGTCGCTGATGATTTTTAGGCGCAAGCGCCTTCGTAAAGATATCAGTTGTGTTGGCACTGAAGGCCAAGTGTACTACGTGGGCCTGGCAGAGCTGCTGTAGCTCACGCAGGAGGAAGTACCGCAGCTGGATGTGCTTCGCTCTGCCCTCGAGTCTAGGCTCCTGACGCAGGAGGATCATGGCCCTTTTGTTAGCGTACAAGACCGGGGCAGAGCTAGGCCACTCACCTAAGTCGGTGAGCAAGACGATCAGCCAGTGGAGCTCCTGTGCCGCCATGGCACCGGCGTAGATCTCAGCCTCACAGCTAGACTGGGCAACAGACGACGAGCGAGTGGACCTCCACGAGATGGCACTCGAACCAAGGCTAAAGGAGTAGCCCAGGGAGGACCTGAGGGTCGCACCGTCGTCTGCCCAAGAAGAGTGTGGGTGCCTAGTAAGCACCACTGGCCTGCGTCCTCCTAGCACTAGCCCCATGCCCGATGTACTCGCTAGATAACGCAAAACCCTCTTAGCAACCGACCAGTGGTGTGGTCGGTGTCTGCCGGTGGCCACAAAGCGAGCCAGGATGTTGAGAGGGTATGCGAGATTGGGACGAGTGCAAGTCATCACGTACATGAGGCAACCCACCAGCTCTGCGTAAGGACCACTAGGCTCTACTGACTCCTCAGGAACTGGAGCTGAGAGCCTCTGGTCTACTGGCAGAGGTGTGGGCTGTGCAGAGGAGAACTGAAGACCTAACCTCTGAAGGACCTGGCACAAGTGTGACTGTGTGAGAGTGATGGTGCGCGCCGCTCTCTCCCTGGAGATCTGCAGGCCAAGGTAGCGTCGCAGCTCTCCTAGGTCAGTGCAGGTGTGTCTCCTCAGCAGCTCGGCCTTCACGGAGGCCTGCGCGTCTTTGTCTGCAGTAGCGAAGACCAGGTCGTCTACGTAGACAAGGATGTAGAACGGAGTCTTGCCTGAACGAACGAAGAGCGAAGGGTCTGCAAAGGACGGAAAGAACTGCAGGTCAGCTAGCATAGCACGCAGTATGTCGTGCCACTCATGGGGTGCCTGTCGCAAGCCTTAGACCGGGCGTCGGAGGAGCCATTGGGTCCCAAGAAGGAAGGTACCTGTGAAGCCCTGTGGTCGGCGCAGGTAGACCTGCTCGTGTAGGCTGCCCTGAAGAAAAGCAGTCGAGAAGTCGAGTGGAGTTCATAGTCACGCTGTGCTGCGACGTGTAGCAGCGCCCGAAGAGTAGTCATCTTCGGGGTCGAGGCGAAGGTATGAAAGAAGTCCACCCCCTCTCGCTGACTGAAGCCTCTAGCCATGTAGCGCTCCTTGAAGACAGGCGGCTCTCCACGGGGGAGCTTCACCTTGAAGGGCCATCGGTCGTCGACTACGTTCACCCCAAGTGGGGGAAATGCGTCGACGTAGGTGTCGATGGATCTCCAAGATGCCATCTCCTGCTCCATGGCAGCTATCCACAAAGAGGCCCAAGGCGCCGAGGTCGGCTCAGTGTAAGTGCGAGGGGTCGGGATGTCAATGGCGTCTGAATCACCCTCAGGGACTAGGAGCATGGAGCAGAGATGGGGAGCAGCCTCAGACAGGAAAGCAAGCTTGTATTGCCTGTCCTCTAGGACGTCACTGCCAAGGGCAGGAGCACCCTCAACGGACTGAGGATGGAGAGGGTCAGAGACCAGAGCGGTGGCGTAGTCAAGGCGGCGGGTAGAGGCGAAGTCAGCGACAGCAGCGACAAGAGTGCCAAGACTCGAGACAGGAACAGACGGGTCGATGCCCACACCACCGGTGCGGGCCCTTGGGGTCCGTGCCCATTGGCTGAGCAGTTGTTAGCCGTATGGCCCAACTGTCCACAGCAGAAACAGGCACCTCGCTGGTTGCCGCTTTGTGGTGGGCCGAACTTCCCTCCGAAACCCATAGGGTTGCGGCCTCCAATTGGGTTTCGGCGACCATACGCGCCTTGTGCGCATTTCAAGGGTGCCACGTCCGCGACCACCTGCTTGAAGGGGCGTGAAATGAGAACACTCTTCTCATGATCAAGCTTGAATCGATGCGCCGTCTTGAAGTTGGAAGCGTCGGTGACTTGAAGAAGCTCGAACCGCTTGGCGAGAAGTGCGTGCGCCGCGTCGAAATATTCGAGCGCACTAGAGTTGTTGCCAGGGGTGGACCTTGTGCTCTGCATGCTTCAGGTACGCATGCATGGCTACTAGGAACTCTGCTTGTTCACGCACTCCGGCGTTGGCGAAGGAAGAGGCCGGTATGGTTGGGAAAGAGGAAGGAAGGGGTGGGAGGTGCTCAATGGGTGCGAAAAAAATATTGTGTGCGAGAGCCTCACCAGCCTCGTCTTCGGAGTCACCGTCGTGGTTGGCCTGGTCAGGGGCTGCGGCGACGGCTTCCTTCTCGGCGCGGGCGACCTTGGGGGAGCGAGCATGGCGTGTTGACTCCTTTTTTGTTTCTTCATTTTTCGCCGAAGTAGAAATCGTAGTCACAGCTGTTGTAACCGCGGGCGTTTGCTGCTGTAACAGCTCCAACAGAGCCTGGACTTGGTCGACGGTCAAGGCGGGGGCGGCAGGTTCTGGCGCGCTGGACAAGGCCGCCCTGCGGCCTCCCTTGTTGTGACACGTGGAGCCTGCTTGTCAGTTCGGCGCTTTGTCCTCGCTGACAACAGTGGGTGGCGCGTCAGTCGCAACTTGCGGCTCTTGCTGCTGGTTGGCGCGTGGCTCCTTGGGGTCAACAGGGCTGACCTCGCCACAGCGCATAAGCAACTCGAGGGCAGAAGGGGCAATTTTTCCCTCGTCTGCCCGACGCTTGTTGCTGCGATCACCCGCAATTTCGCGGGCGTGATTGTCGGGCTCCGATATATTCGGGGCGCTGGAAGGGGAATTGTTGGTGGGGGTGGTGGGAGCCATGGCAGCTAGGTTATGCTTAAGAATATCAGTGAGGATGGTAGAGGGGGCTTGCCCGCGAGGGAGAGTTTTCAGCTTCGTCAGAGTGGCGGAGCGAAAAAAATCGGGATGGGAACTCGGGGCAAATTCCTATGAAGTAGGATCAGAATCAGAAATGCCAAATCCATTTTTGATCCGTTTGCCCAACCTTTTACGCCACGATCAGAAACGAGGGCAGCCACCTCAGCGTCGCACAGGCGCGTCTGATTGGCTGTCCCTCCCAGCACATTTGGAACAGCACATAAAGAGGGCCAAGCGAACGCCGCGAGGTAGTAGCGCGCCGACGCGCGATGTCCAGGCGAGATCCGGACGACACGTTTCTATTGCGAATCGAAGACAACCCAGCTGCTGCTGACAAAGATGTAGTTTAGTGTTATCGAGTGGAGTGGTATCGGGTTTGTAGTCCGTAGGTAGAGATCAGTAAGGTGTGGTTACAGTTGAAGGGGTGAGGTTAAAGCGTGCGGCTAGTGTAGCTGCGAACTTGGAAGCTGTAAGATGAATAGTTGTGGGTGTGCGATGAATGTTAAGGCCGAGAAACTGTGTGACTGTAGTGGTGATAGTGATTTGTAGATGTTGTTGAAGTTTCTGTTTGAAGACAGTAGCGAGGGAATCGGTGGTGCTGATATACAGTAGAGTAAGTCGTCGACATAAGCGACGAGTAGGATGTAGTCAAGACCGTCGGTAAGTAGATACATTCCTTGGTCGTGCGGTAACTGGCGAAATCCGGCAGAGAGTAATTGAGTACGTAGATACTGCTGCCAAAGTCGTGGAGCCTGTTTAACACCGTAGAGAGACTTTCTGAGACGGCAGACGCTTGGTGGGTTAGTTTCGTAAGAATGCGGATACTCAACCAGAATTAATGCATCGTCAGGAGCATATAGAAATGCATTGGCGACGTCGATTTGGCGAAGTCTGAAGTTTCGGCAGGCCGCGATACAGAGGAGGATTCGGACACTAGTGTGTCTGCCGACGGGAGCAAAAGTAAGCTCGTAGTTGAGTCCAAAAGTCTGCTCGAAGCCGCGGACAACCCATGGCGCCTTGATTTTTTCAAAGGAATCATCGGCGTTTATCTTCACACGAAAAACTCATTTTCCGGTAAGAACCTTACTCCCCTTTGTTTCCTTCAGCGGGATTAGATCCCAGGTACCTCTCTTTTCTAGAGCTCCCGGTCCATGGCTTCTTGCCATTTTTCCCTGTGTTGACTTGTCAAAGCTTGGCGAACTATTTTCGGCTCCAGAATCTTACTGTTGTTTGATTGTACTGCGACTGCAAGTCCCAATACATGTAATCCGGTTTCTGTAAAACGAGGACGATTTGAGTTGACACCGGAAAAGTTGTGTTCTGACCCCTGTTCCCCTCCAACTTCTTCAAGTGCCACACAGATAGTTGCTTCGGAGACAACATGCATTGGCTGTTGCTGGTGGTCACGCTCGTAATCAAGAATAACATCGCAGACACCTTCGGAGTCTGCTTCGTTGAGTGGAATAAACTCGGCAGTTCCAGCTGACGTGGTTCGCACGGGGATGTATGTGGCAGCTTTGAAAGACAGTGCAAAGGATTCATCTTGTACATCTGCTTCAACCTCGTCGGTAGCGAAAGCACGCGAGCCTTCGAACAGCCTGACGGGATTTGCAGCTGCTGCCTGGTGAGTACGAAAAACAGGTAAGGTGAGTCGTTCGTAGAAAAGACAATCACGTGATGCTAAGATTTGTCTCGTGCGAAGATCCATAATTTTTCACGCGTAAAACTGCTTCTCGATGCCAATATCAATTCCCCACTTAGCCCGTTCCGAAAATTTCCCGAGTGCTGCAGTTGGAGATCTGTATTGGACGATACACAAAAAAAACTCATAAAAGTTTTCTGTTGCCCACTGTTTTTGTCCATTGTAGGTGTGGCGAAGAAAATTGTGGAAGAGAAGTTGTCGACAGCCAAGTTGTGCAGAAAAACGGCATGGTCCAAAGCGTAAGTCCAAAAATGTGGTGGTAGTGCTGCCTGAGTCAGCAAGACTCGCATCTTCTCTTGTAACGTCCAGTTCATCCACTCCGCTACCCCCATCTGTTGGTGTTGATGTGGCAGAGAACCTCGGCATTTGATGCTAAGGGTTTGAAGATTCTCAGAGAAGGTTGTGTTTGTATACTCCCCATCGCCGTCACTCTGAAATTCTTGAAGCTTTTCTTTCGATTCTCTCTCAGCCACCGCGAGCCATGCGACGAAGATAGAGTAAGCCATATGGCGAACTTGTATGTTGGCGGTCTAAACGGACCGAATAGAAGCTTTGATAAAAGGAGATCATATAGAGCTCCCTCTTAGGTCCTGCTTCAGGTAAGTTTAGGATGTCGGTGTAGACTTTTTGCTTAAGTGTGTACCGAGTCGATCCTGGAAAATGACTTGGAAAAGGTTCATGAGGAAGATTAGCAGTTGTGCACGTTGTGCAGACTATCGGTTGTGAAGACGGCTTCATCTCGGTTCCATCTGGTACGAGTAGACCGTTCTTGTCAAGAACTGATGCCTGTATAGAATGATTAAGAATGCCCTGAGACGGATGACCTAACCGTTGATGCCATATATCCTCTATTTCTTTGTGTCATGTTGATCGTAGAAAAAAATTGGCGTTAGTATAAAAGGAAGAAATGATGAAAGGAGAAAGCGATGGTGATTTGTCGAGTTGTCCAAGAACAAAGCGGGTAAGAGGTAACACGATCATTTTTATTTCCACGTCGAGAACTTCTTTTGGTTGTATAATTAACTCTCCTTCTTCGATTTCTGTATCTGTTGTGTCTGCTGCAGGTTGACCGATGAGAACCCCTGTTTTTTATTCACTGCTACTCTGCTGCTCGGCTTCTTCGGCTTCTTCTGCTTCACTGCTGCTGCTGCTGGGCCCCCAAGGTACTTCAAGTTTGTTGTTGAGTTGTGTCAGGGTGTCATAGTAGTTCCGCCCTGCTGACGTTTCTTCCTCAGGTGTGTTTGTTGGCCAGGAATCAAGAGTTGTTATAACTGCAGCGGCTGTACGCGATCCTGTTGGAACTGCAGTTGCACGGAAGTCTATATCAACATTTTGATCATCAGTTTCTTCAGGATGTTGCCAAGGTCCAAGAGATAACACTCTGTAAGAATCTCCTGAAGTGCCTTGTGATTCAAACTGAAGAACGGAGACGCCATATTGAGTGGCAGCTCGCTTGATGTAAGTGTCGGATCATTGTGATAAAGTTCCTGGTCCATAGTCTCACAATTGCCTTGTGTCCTGATTTTATGTCGTAGGAGTTGAGCCGTTGAAAGAAAATTGAAACCAAGTCCAGCGATGATGAGGACATTCGTAACGTGTAAGGAAAAAACAGTGTCAACAGAATCCAGCATGACGCTGCCGATGGATCAAGCCATGATTGTTTGTCCGTTTGCAACTGTGACAGTTACTGTACGTTGAAGAGGACGTTGATGAGTGATGAAAAGCGTCTCGACAGAGCACATGTGTTGACCACAACAACTGTCGAGATACCAAGTGTTGGGTCCAGCAATAATCCTAGCGAGATTAGCATAAACCTGAGGTAAGACCATGTTCTCGGGTTGTTCAATGGAACTGTGTTCCTCCTCATCGTCGAAATCTGAATCGGTTGCATGAACTGTAGTAACACAACTGAAGACTTGTTTTCCGAATGTGGTAGGAGTTGTTGTTGGTGGATTCTGCTTCACGGGTTGCTTGGACTGCTGCGTCTGATGTTGCGCTCCTCTTTTCTTATCAGCTTGAAGCTTGTTGCAATTTTTTATGCTGTGTCCAACCTTTTTGCAGTAGTGACAGAAAAACTTGTTGATGCGTTTTGCAGACGTTGAATAGAAACTGGCATTAACTGCTCCCTTTTTGTTACGTGCTATTTGCAGGTCAAGGTCCTGCTGCTCTGCTTTAAGAATCGAACAAATTTCGGCTTCAGAAAGATTTGGTTGAATGCAGAGAAGAGATTGGCACTGCCGCCATTCTGCTCCAAGACCGGCAAGAAGAACCGTTACAAATATGTCCTTTGGAAAGTATCCGCCGCATTTTTCAAGTTGGTCGCGAAGTGTGCGAGCCTTGTTGATATAATCTGAAACATTCTTGTTGCCCTGCATCTGTACAGTTGTCAATTGTGAGAGAATCTTACTCACGAAAATGGTGTCTTGTGCCATATACAGCCCCTTCAAATGCTTCCATGCAGATTCGGATGGAGTCAAGCTGGTGTGAAGAGAGCGTATACCGAGGTGCTCTTTCAGCGACAGATTGCGGATAAGAACTGTATAAGCGCTGAGTGAAGCATGAAGAACTCTGCTGTTCCATTTGTGTTCCCGTAACAGGATACGAATAATCGCCACTGAAGAAGGGCCATAATCCAGCGGATTTTGCGATGAGCTCGAACTCAAAACTCCAGGAGTAGAAGTCAGCGCCATTTAAAGGTATTGTTGTCTTGATCTGCGTATTGCTTAAAGATTTGGAGCCTGAAAGACAAGTACAGTAAAAGAAATTTGCTGCTGCGGAACCTGTTGTTGCTGTTGCTATTGCTGTTGTGGATGTTGCTGTTGTTGCTGAAACTATTGTTGCGCTTGTTGCTGTTGTTGCAGAAATTGAAACTGTTGATGTTGAGCAGGTGTAAACGCAAACGAAGAACTGTAGCTTGGAGCGGCTGCAACTCTTGCATAACTGGAAGCATCAATACTCATACCACTGAAAGCCGCTGTTACTGTTGCTGCTACTTGTTGCAGTGATGTTGCAGGTGCAGAGGACGAAGTCCCCAGAGTATGCACAGTAGGCAAAACTTGCTGCTGTTGAGGCATCCCGATTGAAGAATATGCAGGTGCAAAATTTACAGCTGCAGAGTCACCTGCTTGGCCTGTGAAAACTGTAGGATTTGTAATACTTGTGGGTCCAGTTGTTGAAGAACCAGATGTTGGAGCTGGTGATGGTCCTGTCATTTGTAGATTTAACCATAGTCTTAATTCCAGACAGCTCTCATACCATGCAAGAAATTAAAAAGCGGTGGTGCAGGAGACTAAGTATAGAATCTGCAACCACAAGTACTTGAAGAAGAAAGTAATACTGGGAGTTGTAATACCTGAATCAGTGTTACAGCCTTGTGATACTTCAAGACTTGAGTAAGGATCTTTGCTGGAATGGTAGACTAGTAAGACAGTGGAAGTCTTAGAACTTGTAAGTGTTGACCAGAATTTACTGAAGAACAAGTTAATAATTGAAGTCATACAAGCTACTCTTATATCTGCTAGAAGTACCTGTTCGGTAATCTACCTGTTCAAAACTATTTGCGTTATGCGCTCTAATCGTTACTGAAAGGAGCGCGACTGTTCGCGTGACTGAAACGGCCTGCTGGCGTAACCATCCAGACGAGCGCTGGGCCGTTTTTTCTGGGCAGTCGACGCAAAGTTTTGTGTTGGAAGTGAGGTGTGTACACGTAGGATCGTGCGAGGCATCCAGTTTCGCCCGCGAAACTCACTTGGGACGATTTACAAAATTGTTCATGTGCTAGTTGTAATACAGCAGGATCAGAAACATTATTCATTCTGGTCCTACTTTGTAGAAATTCGCCCTCAATTGGACTTGAGCTGTGAAGAATAAAAAGACGTGGGTGGAGGAAGTGTTAAATTATATCTTATATATAATTGCAGGCTTGGTAGGTGTTACTGGAACCTACTGTAGAGGGTACAACTCCCTCCATGTATCCCTCTCTCTTCTTATCTCACACTCTTCTCTCTCGTCAATTTCTCCTTCCTAAACCTTACGCCATTCCATGGCTCCTATTCCTACCTAGCTCATTTTAACATGATATCAGAGCAGGTTGCTCTTCCTGGGCTTGCTAATCACGCTTCCGCCGCGCACTCCTCCTCTCCCTCTCGCGCTGCCATGGCGGCCACGTCGTGCTGCTGTGGCGGCGTCGTCGTGCCGCCGGCCGCGTTGTGCTGCCGTGGCCGTCTCGTCGCGATGCCGTGGCGTCGCGCTGTCGTGGCGTCGCGCTGTCGTGGCGTCGACGTCCAGCCGTGGCGGCGTCAACGACGTCAAGCCGTGGCAGCGTGACGGCGCCGTCGTGCTGCAGTGGCGACGTGCTGTCAGTGCGCGTACAGCACGGATGGCAGCGGCCAACGCCGCGTCTTAGCGCTGGCCAGCACGCCTGCATGCAGCCAGCGTGCCACACGGGGCGGCACGCTCCCGGGCTCCGCTGCTGAAGCCCCGCCCCCCTTCCTCTGCGTCCCCTCTTCCTCGCCGCAGCCGACGGCTGACTCGCGCCGACCGTCCCACCGTCGTGGAGCCCGGCCACGCCGCTGAGTGCTGCGAGCTCTGCCGCCGCAGCTGGTGCCGCTGGCCACGCTGCCGCCGTCGCTGCCGTTGCAACCGCTGTCGACGTCGCCGCCCCACGCGCCGAGGGGCTGACCCTGCTGAAGTAGCCGCCGCTGCTGCTGAGTATGGGGGTGCTAAGCTTAGGGGGTGTGTGGCTTTGTGTGCTGTGTGTGGTGTGTGCTTTCGGCTACCAAGCCTACGGGGTGTGTTAAATTATATCTTATATATAATTGTAGGCTTGGTAGGTATTACTGGAAACTACTGTAGAGGGTACAACTCCCTCCTTGTATCCCTCTCACTTCTAATCTCACACTCTTCTCTCTCGTCAATTTCTCCCTCCTAAACCTCACACCATTCCATGGCTCCTACTCCTACCTAGTTCATTTTAACAGGAAGAATGACCTCCAACCACATTATATAGTCGGAGAAGGGCGAATAGCGCGCTTCGACATTGCCAAGATTGCCTTACAAGCAGCTTCCCGTTCACAATACGCAATTTTAAAAGTGCAACACTTTAAATTTTTACATATTACTGGTATTGCTGGTAGACAGGTCGTCGAACTACCAGCAATACTGGTGCGCTCTCCCAGCCCAACCCAAAGGCTACTTCATACCATACACTCCACCCCGGATCAACAACAGCCCTTTTATAACTGCATCCACCCACCCACCCTAGTGTTAACGTAGAAACGAATGATTACTAGAGGTGGAAACCTAGAACAAATACTAGTTGGTTGTACTCACTAGAAGCATACCTCAGTCTAGCCTATAACTTCTACATAGATAATATGTATAAGTTGACACACCCCCTAGGCTAGACAAGGGGTGAAACTAAACAAGAAGCAAACAGCTCAGGGCGGCACTACTAGTCCAACCACTGAGGCAGGGGTCTGGAGACCAGTCAGCAAGAATACAACCAAAACTGAAGCAAGCCAGGGTGGCACTACTAGTCCAGCCACTGGAGGAAAGGCCACAAGGCCAGTCTGAAAAGCATATATAATAGAGAGTACACAATCAGGATCCTAACAGGGGAGCAGCTACAGGAACAAGACCAAGCTGTACACAGTGCCGCTGATGATCTTTAGGCGCAAGCGCCTTAGTAAAGATATCAGCTGTGTTGGCACCTGAGGCCAAGTGAACTACGCGGGCCTGGCGGCGCTGCTGTAGCTCACGCAGGAGAAAGTACCGCAGCTGGATATGCTTCGCTCTGCCCTCAAGCCGAGGCTCCTGACACAGGAGTATCATGGCCCTGTTGTCAGCGTACAGGACCGGGGCAGAGCTAGGCCGCTCACCTAAGTCTGTGAGCAAGAAGGTCAGCCAGCGGAGCTCCTGTGCCGCCATGGCACCAGCGTAGATCTCAGCCTCACAGCTAGACTGAGCCACAGACGACGAGCGAGTGGATCTCCAAGAGATAGCACCCGAACCAAGGCTGAAACAGTAGCCCTGCGACGACCTGAGCGTCTCAGCGTCGTCTGCCCAAGAAGCGTCTGTGTGCCCAGTAAGGACCACTGGCCTGCGTCCTCCTAGCACTAACCCCATGCCTGATGTACTAGCAAGATAACGCAAAACCCTCTTAGCGGCAGACCAGTGCTGAGGTCGGTGTCTGCCTGTAGCCACAAAGCGAGCCAGGATGCTGAGAGGGTATGCGAGATCTGGGCGAGTGCAAGTCATCAGGTACATGAGGCAACCCACCAGCTCTGCGTAGGGGCCACTGGGCTCTACTGGCTCCTCAGGAACGGGAGCAGAGAGCCCATGGTCTACGGGTAGAGGTGTGGGCTGTGCGGAGGAGAACTGAAGACCGAACCTCTGAAGGACCTGACGCATCAAGTGTGACTGGGTCAGAGTGATGGTGCGTGCTGCTCTGTCCCTAGAGATCTGCAGACCAAGATAGCGACGCAGCTCTCCAAGGTCAGTGCAAGTGTGTCTCTTCAGCAGCTCGGCCTTCACAGAGGCCAGTGCGTCCCTGTCAGGAGTAGCGAAGACCAGGTCGTCTACGTAGACAAGGATGTAGAACGGAGTCTGGCCGGAACGCACAAACAGTGAAGGGTCAGCAGAGGACGGAAAGAACTGCAGGTCTGCTAACGTGGCACGTAGCGTGTCGTGCCACTCGCGGGGAGCCTGACGCAGGCCGTAGACCGGGCGCCTGAGAAGCCACTGGGTCCCAGGAGGGAACGTACCAGTGAAGCCCTGTGGTCGGCGCAGGTAGACCTGCTCGTGTAGGCTGCCCTGAAGAAAGGCAGTAGAGAAGTCGAGGGAGTGAAGCTCGTAGTCACGCTGTGCTGCTACGTGTAGCAGCGCCCGAAGAGTGGTCATCTTCGGGGTCGGGGCGAAGGTCTGGAAGAAGTCAACCCCCTCGCGCTGACTGAAACCTCTGGCCACGTAGCGCGCCTTGAAGACAGGCGGCTCTCCAGGGGGGCGCTTCACCTTGAAGAGCCACCGACCATCGACTACGTTCACCCCAGGCGGGGGAACTGCGTCGACGTAAGTGCCGGTGGATCTCCAAGATGCCATCTTCTGCTCCATGGCAGCTATCCACTGAGAGGCCCAAGGTCCCGAGGTGGCCTCAGCGTAGGTGCGAGGGGTCGGGATGTCGAAGGCGTCTGGGTCACCCTCAGGGACTAACAGCATGGAGCAGCGATGGGGAGCAGCCTCGGAAAGGAAAGCAAGCTCGTACTGCCTGTCCTCTAGGACATCACTGCCAAGGGCAGGAGCACCCCCGACGGACAGAGGACGGGCAGGGTCAGAGACCAGAGCGGTAGCGTAGTCAAGGCGGCGGGTAGAAGCGAAGTCAGCGACAGCAGCGACAAGCGCGTCAAGGCGCGAGACAGGAACAGCAGGGTCGATAACAAGAGAGGCAAGGACCCGAGGGACAAGGGGACGAGCAGCACGGAGGTAGTCAGAGAACGGAGGAGGTGCAACAACAAGGGACGAGGGAGGAGGGGACGGGAGGAGGGGAGGACGAGACGAGTGGGAACGGAGCAACATAGGGTGGGTGGGCAGGACAGGAGAGACGGGACGAGCACGGGAGGGACGGCGAGCCCAAACGTGAGACGGAGGGGTAGGGTCAGGGGACAGCGGAGGAGACACAGGAGGGGAACGAGGAGGAAGACGGGCCGGAGACGAGTCTGGCGGCGGGAACACAGGACCGTAGACAGGGAGGTCAGGAGGCGGTGGGGGAGACACCGGCGCGCGGTCCGAGGAGGGAAGGCCGAGCAGGCGGAGAGCGGAAACCGGCGGCGACGGCTGCTGCGGCGGCGACGACGGCTGGGCCGGAACTCTCGGACCAGCAGAGGCAGAACGACCGTCGGCAGAACACTCAACAGCAGCACCCCCAGAACCAACACCCCCAGAGCGAGAACCCCCTCCAACACCAGCGGCACCCCCAGAAGCCGCAGGACGAACACCCTCCTCCACACCAGCACCCCCAGGGGCCGAGAGCAGCGGCGGCAGTGGCGGCAACGGCTGCGGCGGCGGCGACAGCGGCGACGGCTGCGGCAGCGACAGCGGCGGCGGCGGCGACGACAGCGGCGACGGCTGCGGCGGCGACGGCGACGGCGGCGGCAGCGGGGTCGGCGACTGCGACAGTGGGGGCGGAGGCACCGGGGAAGGGGGACGCGGCAAGGACGGACCGGGGGTACCACCAAAGTCAGCAGACTCCTCAACGGGGACAACCGACGGGAGGGGAGTGACGTGGGAGACACCAGACGGGGCAGGACGAGGCGGGAGAGGGGCAGGGGCTACCGGGGGAGAGGGAGCAAGGAAAAGGGGGGGGGCAACTGGGAGACCTCGGTGAGGGAAGCGGCGGTAGAAGGAGACGGACTCGTCAAAGGTGACGTCACGAGAGTGGAGGAAGCGGTGAGACGGCGGGTGGTAGAAAAGCCAGTCAGACGAGTCCAGGGGGAAACCGAGGAACAAATACTAGTTGGTTGTACTCACTAGAAGCATACCTCAGTCTAGCCTATAACTTCTACATAGATAATATGTATAAGTTGACACCTAGTGCTGTCTGTGCCACTACACAGTCTAGACTCAAAAATCAATTTTCCGTGCCTCTACCCTAGTTTGTAACAGCGGGCAGGTGCCGGTCTTTGATGACCTGCATTTCTGCAAGAACCTGCTTCATGGTGGGGCGAGCAGCGGTGCACTCGCCGGTGCAGGATTGGGCAAGCTGTGCCATCGAAACGATGAGGTGTGAGGGGTGGTCCACGGACTCCAGAAGCTCTGCCACCCACAGCTGCAGGTTGGGACTCCCACATCTCTGACTCGGACTCTTTCCCTCACCGTTCTCCGCCACCGCCGCCTCGGCCGGTGCTTTCTTGCCCGTAATTACCTCCAGAATCACCACGCCGAAACTGCGCATGGGAACGGGAAGGAAAGTGAGGAATGGGAGGTGAGGAAAAGGGGGCGTGCTCATGGGAATGGAAGAGAAGACGAGGGGGCGGTTTGGCAGCAGCAAGGCTACAGCAACAGCTGCCGCTGTGAATGAACACAGGCATTGGAGAACTCTCAAAACGAGGGAGTTTCAAGCTAGATTATGTCAGGCCTTTTGGAATTCTAAAAAACCTAACACAACCTGGCAGCAGCAAGGCTACAGCACGCGCTGCCACTGTGAATGAACACAGGCAAGGGAAACTGCAAGAAACGAGAAGACAAGACCAGACAAGACAAGACAAGAAGTGAAGATGAGCAGAGCATATGTGTACACATCACCTGTGACATAATACTCCTGTATTGAGACATCTCAAAACGCGACAGCATGGCCAGAGGGAGAGCAGAGCATACCTGTACACATCAACTGGAGGGGTAGCATTCTGTGATGTTACGTAACCCGGGTCCACATAACCCGACGACCCCGAGGCAACCCTGCGGGTGGCCATGTGGGCGACCTTGGCCTGCATGGTGGCGTCCAGCAGGATGTTGGCGGGCTTGACGTTGCCGTGAACCATGTCAATGGAGTGCAGGTACTCCAGCCCCACTCCCGCCCCCATCAGTATGCCCATGCGCTCGCTCATGCTCAGGGCACGAGGGGCGTCTGGATGGAAGGATGGACCGGGGTGCGAGAGCGGGGGTTGTAGAGGTAAGGGTCGAGAAAAAAAAAAAAAAGGAAAAAAGAGGTTGAGATAAGATGTCCCACACCACACCAAATGCTCCCAAATGCTCCCTCTCTATGCCCAAGCCCCTCTTTCCCCACCTCTCCCCCCCTCTTCCCCCCTCTTTCCCCCTCTTCCCCCCTCTTTCCCCCTCTTCCCCCCTCTTCCCCCCCTCTTCCCCTTGCACGGACCTTCGCCAATCCACTTGTCGAGGCCGCCATTGGGCATGAACTCAAACACCAGGATCTGCTCGTAGCGGCAGTTCCTAAACACGTCAGCCACAGAGCAGAACCCCAGCAGCGGCAGTAGGTTCGGGTGGTGGCTCACACCCGCCGTCCCCGCCACGGCCGCCATCGCCCGCACCTCCTTCTCAAACTGCCTCGACGGCTGCTTGGCGCGCTTCACAGCCCACTCCTCCCCGCCGCGCGCGCTCACGCCCCTGTACACATCCGCGGCCGCGCCGCTGCCGATCAGCCTCTCCTCCGCCCACTTGCCCGTCGCCTTTCTCAGCTGCCTCAGCGAGAACCGATGCTTCAGCTTCACGTCTCGCAGGCTCGCCCCGAGTCCCAATCCTGTGAGGTCCGGGAGTCCTCTGGCGGCGCTGGCAGCGTCTTGCGGCTGGTCCGGGTCGGATTCGGGGAGCGTGGCTAAGAGGCGGTCCACTCGCGCCTGAAGCCCTTCGCGAGACCCCATGGCGAGCCCGAGCATCAGCGAGGAGAGCCCAGTCAGTGCCAGGGCTACTGCCTCCGCCATTGCTGCGCCCGCGGTTCGGTCTGGTCCGGTTCGGGCAGGAGCCGCTCGTGAGGAGTGTGGAATGAGCGGCGTTAGTTAGGGCGAGGTTAGCTGCGATTTAAGCTGGGATGAAGGTGCGGTTGGGTGGATGATGGAATGCGGGAGTAATAAGTGTGGGTACTATCTGGAAGCGTCGTGTTGATAAATGCAGAGTGAGCGCTGAATGGGTAGAAGGAGTGACGGAGAGATCGAGGTAGTGAGCCTAGGAGTGTCTGAACGCATTGCTCTTTTTCGAGGAATTTATTGCACAGGTTGAGGCTAGACCGGTGGAAAGTAGAGCGCGTGGTGATCGTGGCTTGATCCACGGCAGGCCGGAGAGAGACGACTTCCGACGCTTGGCGTGGCTACCACGCAGCGTGCGAGGTAGTCTCCAATGTCTCGACGCGCAAGCGGCCATCATGGGGGATTCGCGAGGGTAGGAAGCTCGAACGGGAGGAGATAGCGGGGAAATACTGTAACACATCAGCATGCGTTTGCGAAACGCGTGGAATTCGAAGAAAAGGCACGACGCCACGCCACCTCTCACCTCCAGCACAGACTAGTCCAACCGTCTAACTTATGCGTGGATCTAGAGGATTTTGGGGTCCATGCGAGTGAGAGTCATAAGTTGGCCGTGAGACACACGGTTGAAGTGCTGTGGACATTCCCTAAGAATTCGATTTATAAACATTTGTATGTGGGTTACGAAATCCGATGCAAGCAGGATAGTTGTAAGGAATTAGGATTTCCTTACTGGGGCTCGCCACAGCGAGTACACGCGAACAGTCCGCGTCCGCAGGCTCGGCCCTTGGTTCTCGCGCCAAACCAGCCCCCGTCGAGCTTTTCGGCCCCAACTTGATCCCGAGTCGCCTCAAACCTAATTTGACCCCGTCACCCTCGGGACTGTTGAGCCCTTGACTGGTCCAACCCTCGACATTCAATCCTGGTCAACTCACACTATATAAGCCATAGGCCTCATTATTATGGAGACATTCTGTAATCACGTTCCCCTATAGTATTTTGCGCTATACTCTGAGTTATGATTCATAACAATAGCTGTAAGGAATTCTATTCCTTGCCGGGTTGTACTGCATCTCGTGTCAACAAACATATGTTACAATATATCTATATTTATTTAGGGTAGACATGTTTGTTATATTTAGCATAGCCATATTAGCTCTTAGAGGGGACACCCCACTTCTTGTATCTCCCCTCTGAAGCATTCGCATTGTAACTCAGGCCTGTTGGGCAGAGAAATAGCCCTAGGATCTTTTGTCAACTTATACATATAATGCATGTAGAAGTTATAGACTAGTATCGGTGTGTGCTCTTAGTGAGTACAATACAACTCCTATGTATTCCCTGATTCCTCTCTAGTAGAACATTCTCGTATTCTAACATGGTATCGAGTAGGTTAGGTCCACCCACCCGCTTCCGCCCGCTGTGAGAGTACGACCTCGTTACACCAATTTCCCCTTTCCATATTTCCTTTCTATTTCATTCCTCGTTTTACCCTAATTCATTTGGTCTTTATTGTCAAACATCTGCATTTGTCATGTTTGTATAGACTGTATAGGGTTACCTCTTAGAGGGTACAACACTTAGGTATATTTGTGTGTACTCTCACTTTACCATCTATTCAATTTTCAATTCTGATATGGTATCAGACGTAGGTAGGATCCCCCCCACCTACCGCTTCCGCTCATGCCCCCTAGCGCCCCTCCTGGGCCCCGTCGCGCTCCTCTCAGGCCCCCTAGCGCCCCTCCCAGGCCCCGTCGCGCTCCTCCCAGGCCCCGTCACGCTCCTCCCAGGCCCCCTAGCGCCCCTCCGGGGCCCCGTCGCGCTCCTCCCAGGCCCCGTAGCGCCCCGTCGCGCTCCTCCCAGGCCCCCTAGCGCCCCTCCTGGGCCGCGCCGCGCTCCGCCCAGGCCCTGTAGCGCCCCTCCTGGGCTCTGTCGCGCCCCTCCTGGGCCCCGTCGCACCCTGCCCGACCCCGGCCCAGCCGCCCGGCCCTGTCGCGCCCGCCCGGCGCCGTCGCGCCCGCCCGGCCCCGTCGCAGCCGCCTGGCCCCGTCGCGCCCGCCCGGCCCCGTCGCAGCCGCCTGGCCCCGTCGCCCTTGCCCGGCCCCGTCGCAGCCGCCCGGCCCCGTCGCAGCCGCCCGGTCGCCGTCCCGCTCGCCCGGCCCCGTCGCACCGGCCCCGTCGCACCGGCCCGGCTCTGCCGCACTCGCCCGGCCCCGTCGCCCCAGCCCGGCCCCGTCGCGCCCGCTCGGCCCCGTCGCCCCGTCCCGGCCCTGTCGCACCAGCCCGGCCCCGTCGCGCCCGCCCGGCCCCGTTGGGCCAGCCCCGGCCCCGTCCTCCTCACTGGTACGGTTCCCCCCCACCCCGCCCTGCTCCGTGCCGCCCCGCACCACACTGTACTGCCTGGCACCGCACTACACCGCACTACACTGCACTGCACCGCACTGCACCGCACTGCACCGCACTGTACCGCACTGCACCGCACTGCACCGCACTGCACCGCACTGCACTGCCCTGCACTGCACTGGACTGTTCCTGATGGCGGCGGAGCTTCGCTTCGACGCTGAAGGCCAGCCCCTAGAGTTCGAGGCGTGGCTTGCTGACCTCCGCCGTCAACTCACTGGCCAGCGGCAGGATGGTGAACCGCTTTCCGCACACCTTGACGGTACGCTCCCCTGCCCAGACCCCCCTGCTATTCTGCCCGCTGACCCCACACCCACTGAGCGTGAGGCTACTGCTGCCACTGCCCGTGCGCGCTCTGTCTGGCTTTCTCGCGATGCTGTTGCCCAGCTTGCCATTAGCAACGCCCTTCCCCCATCCGAGCGTCCTCGCTTTAGGTCCCTCACTACTGCTCAGGCATACTTAGATGCTGTGATCAAGCGCTATTCCACCCCTCCGGCTGCCTCGGTGGGTCGCCTGATCCTTCCGATGCTCTTTCCTGACCTTGCATCTTTCCCCACTGTCTCTGACCTCGCTGCCCACCTGCGCTCGATAGATGAGACCTGGCGCGCTGCCTGCACTGACGCCCAGCTTAGAGCCCACCAGCCGCCCATTACCTCTACCCTCTACCTGCTTGCCACCCGCCTCCCTGACCGCCTTGCTGTCGCCCGCGACCGCTTTCTTAGCGTTCACCCCGCAGACCTCACCCTCACTGACTTTGTAGACACCCTGACTGTGATAGAGACCCGTCACCGCTCCATTGCCCAGGCGAGCGGTGTCGTGCCGGTCCCTATCTTTCAGGGTTGTGCCCCCGCTCAGTGCACCTTCTCCGACGGCTCTGCCGCAGTGGCTGAGACTGCTGCTGCAGCGCAGGTCCGTTCGGGGAAGGGCCGCCGCCCCAAGGCTGGGCGCGGCGGAGGAGGCGGCGGGGGTGCGGGCGGGGGTAGTGGTGGGGTCGGGTCGCCTGGTGCTGGAGTGGACGAGGGGACCCTGCCCAGTTCCGCTGAGTCGCCGCCCCTGCAGGTGCAGCAGCCGCAGCAGCCGCCGCAGTCACAGCCTTCGCAGCAGCCGCAGCAGCCGTCGCAGACGCGGCAGACGAGTGTCCTCCCGCCAGGGTGGCCCGGCGCTGGCGGTGGCCGGGCGCGTGGTGGTGTGCCGCGTGGTGGCTCTGGCGGCGGGCGTTGCCAGTACCAGATCCAGACCGGTCCTCGCCGCGGCTTCGTTTGCGGTAAGCTCGGTCACTCCACTCCCCGCTGTTTTCGTCGCCTGGACGACCTCTTTCGTCAGCGCTTCGGCCCGTCGCCAGACCTCCCGGACTGGCACAGTTTGCTTAGTCGTCAGATTCAGATTTTTGATATGGACATGGATGCCATTGTTTCTGCTCTGCATGTGATGTATGCTGATGACTCTAGTGTGCTTCCCGCTTATTACTCACTGTTGCCTAGTGTATGTATGCCTAGCTTAGCCTCCCCTGCTGCGTCAGGCGTAGGATCCCCTGCTTTGTGTAGTCTTGGTGCTTCCGCAGTCGTTCCGTCGCCAGACCCCTCGGCTTCGCTTTCCTTCACTTTGGACTCTGGCGCCTCTCGGTGTTTCTTCCGCGACTCCACCACCCTAACGCCGCTTCCTGTTCCTGCTGCCGTTTCTCTTGCTGACCCCTCTGGCGGTCCGGTAGTCGCCCGCAGTTCCACCACCCTTCCCTGTCCGGCGGTTCCTTCGGGTTCTCTTACAGGTCTGCATATCCCCTCGTTCTCCAGGAACCTAGTTGGTGTCGGCTGCCTCCAGGACCTTGGCGTCACCACTACGTTCCCTGGTCACGAGCGGTATGCTGTCTGTACCGAGGCCGCCACTGGTGCCCCCCTGTCCACGTTCCCCCGGGACACGGTGTCCGGCCTGTTCACTCTGGACACCGTGACCCCCCCGGCTGGAGCGCCCCCTCAGGTGGCTGCGTCTACCCAGGTTGCTGCTGCCTGCTCCTGTCGCTCCCTCACTCACCCGACCCTCCTGTGGCACCACCGCCTAGGTCACCCTGCGCTCCCGCGTCTGCGTCACATGTCTCAGCACGGTCTCGTCCTTGGTCTCCCAAGTTCGCTCCCCGCGTTTCCCTCCTCTCCAGCCCCACCTTGCACGCCTTGTGTCGAGGGTCGGCTTCGCCGTGCCCCTCACTCCTCCTCGTTTCCCCCTACCCCCGCGCCGCTGCAGACCCTGCACCTGGACGTCTGGGGCCCCGCCCCCGTCCCTGGGCCGCGTCGAGAGCGCTACTTCCTTGTGCTTGTCGACGACTTCACTCGTTACACCACCGTCTTTCCCCTGGAGCGCAAGGCCGACGTGCCTGGCGCTCTCATCCCCTGGCTTGTCTCTGCGCGTGTCCACCGCGGTCTCCCTGTCTTGCGTCTTCACTCAGACCGTGGTGGCGAGTTTGCCTCCGGTGTCCTTGGTCGCTTTTGTCGTGCGGAGGGCATCACCCAGACGTTCACCCTACCGGACTCCCCACAGCAGAATGGGGTCGCTGAGCGACGCATCGGTTTGGTCATGGAGGTCGCTCGCACCTCCATGATCCATGCCGGTGCACCCCATTTTCTGTGGCCGTTCGCTGTGCGCTACGCTTCTCACCAGCTTAACCTGTGGCCGCACCCTCAGCAGCCGCAGGTTTCGCCGACCCGTCTTTGGACTGGGTCCCCTGGTGACGCGTCTGCGTTCCACGTCTGGGGCTGCCTTGCTCACGTCCGTGCCTCCGGCACGGACAAGCTCACTGCCCGCACCCTTCCCTGCGTCTTCCTCGGTTTTCCCCTTGACGCGTCCGACTGGCACTTTTACCACCCGCCGTCTCACCGCTTCTTTCACTCTCGTGACGTCACCTTTGACGAGTCCGCCTCCTACTACCGCCGCTTTCCCCACCGTGGTCCCCCGGTTACCCCCCCCCTGTTCCTGGTCACCCCTTCCCCGGTAGTCCCTGCCCCTCCTCCTCCTCCTCCCCGTCCCGCCCCCTCTGGTGTGTCCCACGTCACCCCCCTTCCGTCCGTGGACCCGGTTGAGGAGTCTTCTGCCTCTGGTGGCCCTCCTGTGCAGTCCTCGCCGGCCGCCCCTCCCCAGGTGTCCCCTCCCCAGTCCCCTCCTCCACCGCCCCTACCGCTGCTGCAGCCGCCGCCGCCGCCGCCGCCGTCGCAGCCCCCTTTCGCCGACTCTGGGGGTGCTCGTCCCGGTCGCCCTGGGGGTGGTCCCTCTGGGGGTGCTGGTGTGGAGAGTGCCGGTGGTCGCCGAGGAGCAGCTTGCGGTCCAGGTGTCGCCGTTGTGCCTCCGCAGCAGCGGTCCCCGCCGGTGTCCGCCCTTCGCCTGCTCGGCCTTCCGTCCCCCGACCCTGCGTCGGTTCCTCCCCAACCGTCTCCTCCTCTTCCTGTCTACGACCCTGTTTTCCCTCCGCCGGACTCGTCCCCGGCTCGTCTCCCCCCTCGTTCCCCTCCTGTGTCCCCTCCCCTGTCTCCTGACCCGACTCCTCCGTCGCACGTCTGGTCTCACCGCCCCTCCCGTGCTCGTCCTGCCTCGCCTGTCTTGCGCTCCCACCCTATGTTGCTTCGTTCCCAAGCGTCTCGTCCTCCCCTTCTCCCGTCGCCTCCTCCGTCCTCCCTTGTTGTTGCGCCCCCCCCGCTGTCCGACTACCTTCGTGCCACTCGTCCTCTCGTCCCTCGGGTCCTTGCCTCTCTCGTTACCGACCCGTCTGTTCCGGTCTCGTGCCTTGACACTCTTGTCGCTGCTGTCGCTGACTTCGCCTCTACCCGTCGCCTTGACTACGCCACAGCTCTAGTCTCTGACCCTGCCTGTCCTCCGTCTGTCGGGGGTGCTCCTGCCCTTGGCAGTGACGTCCTGGAGGACCGCCAGTTCGAGCTTGCTTTCCTGTCTGAGGCTGCTCCCCATCTCTGTTCCATGCTGCTAGTCCCTGAGGGTGACCCACACGCTTTCGACATCCCGACCCCTCGCATTTACGCTGAGGCGACTTCGGGACCCTGGGCCTCACAGTGGATAGCTGCCATGGAGCAGGAGATGGCATCTTGGAGATCCACCGGCACCTTCGTCGACGCAGTTCCCCCACCTGGGGTGAACGTAGTCGATGGCCGCTGGCTCTTCAAGGTGAAGCGCCCTCCTGGAGAGCCGCCTGTGTTCAAGGCGCGCTATGTGGCTAGAGGCTTCAGTCAGCGCGAGGGGGTGGACTTCTTCCAGACTTTCGCTCCGACCCCGAAGATGACTACTCTTCGGGTTCTGTTACACGTAGCTGCTCAGCGTGACTACGAGCTTCACTCCCTCGACTTCTCCACTGCCTTCCTTCAGGGCAGCCTACACGAGCAGGTCTACCTGCGTCGCCCTCCGGGCTTTACTGGCACCTTCCCTCCTGGGACCCAGTGGCTCCTGCGGCGCCCCGTCTACGGCCTGCGCCAGGCTCCCCGTGAGTGGCACGACACTCTTCGTGCTACCCTTGCTGACCTGCAGTTCTTTCAGTCTTCCGCAGACCCTTCACTCTTCGTTCGTGTTGGCCAGACTCCGTTCTACATCCTTGTTTACGTCGACGACCTGGTCTTTGCCACGGCAGACAGGGACGCACTGGCCTCCGTGAAGCAGAGCTGCTGAAGAGACACACCTGCTCTGACCTTGGAGAACTGCACCGTTACCTTGGCTTGCAGATCTCCAGGGACAGAGCTGCGCGCACCATCACCCTGACTCAGTCACACTTGGTGCGCCAGGTCCTTCAGAGGTTCAGCCTTCAGTTCTCCTCTGCACAGCCCACCCCTCTGCCTGTAGACCACAGACTCTCCGCTCCAGTGTCTGAGGAGGTGGTAGAGCCCAGTGGCCCCTACGCAGAGCTCGTGGGTTGCCTCATGTACCTGATGACTTGCACTCGCCCAGATCTCGCATACCCTCTCAGCATCCTGGCGCGCTTTGTGGCCACAGGCAGACACCGACCGCAGCACTGGTCTGCCGCTAAGAGGGTTCTGCGTTATCTTGCTAGTACATCGGGCATGGGGTTAGTGCTTGGAGGACGCAGGCCAGTGGTCCTTACTCGACACACAGACGCTTCGTGGGCAGACGACGCTGAGACACTCAGGTCTACCCAGGGCTACTGCTTCAGCCTTGGCTCAGGTGCCGTCTCGTGGAGAGCTACTCGCTCCTCGTCTGTTGCACAGTCCAGCTGTGAGGCTGAGATCTACGCTGGTGCCATGGCGGCACAGGAGCTCCTCTGGCTGACCTTCTTGCTCACTGACTTAGGTGAGCGGCCTAGCTCTGCCCCGGTCCTGTTCGCTGACAACCGGGCCATGATCCTCCTGTGTCAGGAGCCTCGACTCGAGGGCAGAGCGAAGCACATTCAGCTGCGGTACTTCCTCCTGCGTGAGCTACAGCAGCGACGTCAGGCTCGCGTAGTACACTTGGCCTCTGGTGCCAACACAGCTGATATCTTTACGAAGGCGCTTGCGCCTAAAGATCATCAGCGGCACTGTGTACAGCTTGGTCTAGTTCCTGTCGCTTCTCAGTTGCTAGGACCTTGACTTGTACTGTCCTTTATATGTATACTCAGACTGGACTTGTGTCCTCTCCCAGTGGCTGGACTAGTAGTGCCGCCCTGGGCTTGTTCTTGCCTTGTCTGTACTCCTTCTGACTGGTCTCTCAGACCCTTGTCTCAGAGGTTGGACTAGTAGTGCCGCCCTGAGCTGCTTGTTTAGGGTATTCCCCTATGCAGTCTAGGGGGTGTGTCAAACATCTGCATTTGTCATGTTTGTATAGATTGTATAGGGTTACCTCTTAGAGGGTACAACACTTAGGTATATTTGTGTGTACTCTCACTTTACCATCTATTCAATTTTCAATTCTGATATTTATCTCATCTCATTTGGTTTCCTATTCCTCCTTTTTCATTATCCTTTGGTTTATCCTGTTATTATAATTATATCACCGACCAGGCTCGGGATGTACTGGCGCGCTATATCTAGCGTAATCCTGCCGTAATCCCTTAAAGCCAATAGCCTCGCGTGGCTATACGCATGGTGATTCTATTTCTAGAAGGGTCTATTCTCTTTGGATAGGATAACCTGATGTACTCTGGAAGTATAAAAGCACCTTGTACTGAATGATAGTGGAACATTGAGCTAAACCTCATTCGATCCTGTGACACCCGCCCTAGCCTCTCGCCTCACCCTACCTCCCTAGCCCACTTGGTCTGCACGCCCGCCCGCCCCTTAGCGCCTGCCCCTTAGCACCCTCCTGGCCCCCGTCGTGCGCTCCTGGCCCTCGTCGCGCCCTCCAGGCCCCGTCGCGCCCTCTTGGCCCCGTCGTGCCCTCCTGGCCTCGTCGCGCCCTCCAGGCCCCGTCGCGCCCGCTAGGCCCCGTCGTGCCCTCCTGGCCCCGTCGCGCCCGCTAGGCCCCTGTTGCGCTCGCTAGGCCCCCGTCGCGCCCGCTAGGCCCCCTGTCGCGCCTGCCTGGCCCCGTCGCGCCCGCCTGGCCCTGTCGCGCCTGCCTGGCCCCGTCGCGCCCTCAAGGCCCCGTCGCGCCCGCTAGGCCCCCGTCGCGCTCGCTAGGCCCCCGTCGCGCCTGCCTGGCCCAGTCGCGCCTGACTGGCCCCGCCACGCCTGCCTGGCCCCGTCGCACCTGCCTGGCCCCGTCGCGCTCGCCTGGCCCCGTCGCGCCCGCCTGGCCTCGCCGCGCCCGCATGGCTTCGTCGCGCCCACCTGGCCCCGTCGCGCCCGCCTGGCCCTGTACCGCCCTCCAGTCCCCCGTCGCGCCCTCCTGGCCCGTAGCACCCTCCTGGCCCCGTCGCGACCTCCTGGCCCAGTCGCGCCCGCCTGGCCCCGTTGCACCCTCCTGGCCCTCTAGCGCCTACCTGGCCCCACCGCGCCCGCCCGGCCTGTTGCATGCCCCGGCCCCTCCTCGTGACCGCCCGGCCCCTCCTACCGCCCGCCCGGCACCTCCTACCGACCGCCCGGCCCCTCCTACCGACCGCCCGGCCCCTCCTAGCGACCGCCCGACCCCTCCTAGCGCCGTCCGGCCCCTTTTGCGCCCGTCGGGCTCCTAGCGCCCGCCCGGCCCCGTCGCGCCTACCCGACTTCCAGCGCCAGCCCGGCCCCTCCTACTGCCCGCCCGGCCCCTCCTCGTTCCTGCTCGGCCTGCCGTGCCACCTCGGGCCCTGTCTCCTCTGCTCTCCCGCGCTGGGGCGCTTTGCTGCCGCCCTGCGGGAGAGTGCTGCCGCTGTGTCCCCGCGCCGCTGTGCTCCTGCCGAGCTGTGCTGCTGTGTCGCT
The DNA here is from genome assembly GCA_027943415.1 of Closterium sp. NIES-67. Taxonomy (NCBI): domain Eukaryota; kingdom Viridiplantae; phylum Streptophyta; class Zygnematophyceae; order Desmidiales; family Closteriaceae; genus Closterium; species Closterium sp. NIES-67. Next base: position 654,934 of record BQMB01002198.1, on the reverse strand, counting down.
GGGAAGCAGTGTCGTTGACCCTGCATGATGGCTGACTTCGTGCTCCGTCTGGACGCTAAGGGTCACGCGGTTGACTTCGCCGCCTGGCTCTCCGATCTCCGCCGACACCTTACAGGTCAGCGCCAGGATGGCCACTCCTTGGTCGTCCATGCTGATGGCTTACTCCCCCGCTCCCTTGCACCTGCTCCCCTCCCTGCTGACCCCTCCTCTGATGACCGTGAGGCTTTCTCTACTGCTGCTCTTGCCTGTGCGGTCTGGGACTCACGCGATGCAGTAGCTCAGGTTGCTATCAGTCACGCCCTCCCTGTATCTGAGCGCTCGCGTTTTGCTACAGTTGATACGGCCAAAGCTTATTTAGACGCCGTTATTGCTCGCTAATCCACACCTGCCTCCGCTTCTGCCGGCCGCTTGCTCTTTCCGATGCTGTTCCCAGACCTTGCTGCCTTCCCTACTGTCGCAGACTTTGCCACTCACTTGCGTGCCCTAGTGACTCGCTATCGCACTGCCAGCACTGCTGCCAAGCTCACTGCGCTCCCCCCCCCTTTCTGCATGACGCTCTATTTTATCGCCATGCGCTAGCCGGACCGCCTAGCTAGTGCTCGCGACCACTTCCTTAGCCAGCACCCGGGTGACCTCACCCTGACCGCCTTTGTTGACACCCTCACCGAGATCGAGACTCGCCAGCGCACTATCGCTCAGTCGAGCGGTGCGCCGGCAGTCTCTATCTTTTACGGTTGTGCCCCCTCCCAGTGCACGTTTACTGACGTTTTGGCTGCGGTCGCCACTGCGACCCCTCTTACCGAGACGGCTGCGCGGTCCACCTGCAGCAGCGCTCGCGTCGCGTTGGCCGTGGCCGCCAGGGAGCTCGGGGTGGTGGCGCTGGTGGTGGTGACGGTAGTCCGCCTGAGAGGACTACCACCGGTGGGCAGGAGCAGACGCAGTCCCCTCCGCAGCAGGAGCAGCCCTAGCAGCAGCCGCCGTCCCAACAGCAGCCACCGTCCCAGCAGCAGCCGTCGCAGCAGTGGGCCCTACTCCCGCCTTAGTGGCCCAGCACCTCCGCAGGTAGTGGCCGTGGTGGCGGCCCGCGCAGCTCGGCATCTACCGACGGCTCCGGTGCTGTGACCTGCCAGTACAAGCTTCAGACCGGGCCCCTTCGCGGTACTCTGAGCCGCCGCCCGCACCCGACCGCCCGCTGTTTCCGCCGCCTCGACGATCTCTTTCGTCGTCGGTTTGGCCCGGCCCCGGACCTCCCCGACTGGCACAGCCTGCTCCGCCAGGGCGTGCCGATCTTTGAGTTAGACATGGATCAGATAGGTGATGCTTTGCATGCCTAGTATTCTGACGCTTCTAGTGTTGCTGGATCTTATTACCCTGTGTACTCTTTAGGTGTTGCACCCTTGTGTAGCTTAGCCTCCCCTGCTGCGTCAGGCGTAGGACTGCCTAGTTTGCCTAGCCTAGTCCCTGCACCGGCTCCGTTCCCGGCCTCCACGACTGCTTCGTTGTCCTTCACTCTCCACTCCGGTGCTTCTGCCTGTTTCTTCCGCGACCGTTCCACGCTCACGCCGCTTGCTGCACCTGCAGTTGTCTCTCTCGCTGACCCCTCTGCGGGCCCTGTCGTCGCTCGCAGTTCCACGTTCCTTCCCTGTCCAGCAGTTCCCTCGGGCTCTCTTACAGGCCTCCACGTTCCCTCGTTCTCGAGGAACCTAGTTGGTGTCGGCTGTCTCCATGACCTCGACGTCACCACTACGTTCCCCGGGCACGAGCGGTTCGCTGTCTGTTCTGAGGCTGTCTCAGGTTCCCCCCTTGCGACGTTCCCCCGGGACCCGGTGTCCGGTCTGTTCACTCTAGACACCGCTCCCCCCCGGTTGGTGCGTTCCTCCCAGGTCGCTGCAGCTTGCTCGTGTCGTTCCCTCACTCACCCGTCCATTCTGTGGCACCACCCCCTAGGTCACCCTGCACTCCCTCGTCTGCGTCATATGTCCCAGCACGGTCTTGTCTTAGGCCTCCCCGCGTCGCTCCCCGGCCTTCCCCTCTCGCCTGCTCCACCGTGCACGCCCTGCGTCGAGGGCCCGCTTCGCCGTGCCCCTCACTCCTCCTCGCTTCGCCCTGCTACTTCCCCCTTTCAGACCCTGCACCTGGCCGTTTGGGGCCCAGCCCCCGTCCCCGGACCGCGTGGCGAGCGCTACTTTCTTGTGCTCGTCGACGACTACACGCGCTACACCACGGTGTTTCCCCTGGAGCGGAAGGCGGACGTGCCCGACGTTCTTCTCCCGTGGGTTGTGGCTGCGCGTCTTCACCGCGGTCTCCCTGTGTTGTGTCTCCACTTTGACCGTGGCGGCGGTTCGCTTCTGGTCGGCTTGGACAGTTGTGTCGTGCGGAGGGCATCACCCAGTCGTACACCTTGCCGGACTCGCCACAGCAGAATGGGGTTGCTGAGCGCCGCATCGGCTTGGTCATGGAGGTTGCTCGTACCTCCATAATCCATGCCGGTGCACCCATTTTCTGTGGCCGTTCGCCGTTCGCTACGCCGCTCACCAGCTTAACCTGTGGCCACGCTCCCAGTGGCCGCCGGTTTCGCCGACCCTCCTTTGGACCGGGTCCCCGGTGATGCGTCTGCGTTCCACGCCTGGGGCTGCCTTGCTCACTTTCGTGCCTCTGGCACAGACAAGCTCACTGCCCGCACTTTCCCCTGTGTCTTCCTTGGTTTCCCCCTGGACTCGTCTGACTGGCTCTTCTACCACCCGCAGTCTCACCGCTTCCTCCACTCTCGTGACGCCACCTTTGACGAGTCCATCTCCTTCTACCGTCGCTTCCCTCACCAAGGTCTCCTGGTTTCCCCCCCCCTGTTCCTTGCCCCCTCTCCTCCGGTAGCCCCTCGTCCCCTCCCGTCGCGTCCTGCCCCATCTAGTGTCTCCCATGTCACTCCCCTCCCGTCAGTTGTCACTGTTGAGGAGTCTGCTGACTCTGGTGGTCCCCCGCCCGCCTTTGCCGCGTCTCCCTTCCCTGGTGTCTCCGCCCCCGCTGTCGCAGTCGCCGCCGTCGTCGCCACCGCCGCCGCTGTCGCAGCCGCCGCCGCCGCCACCGCCGCTGCCGCTCTTGACCTCTGGGGGTGCTGGCGTTGAGGAGGGTGTTCGTCCTGCGGCTCCTGGCGTGGTCTGTCCCGGCGGGCCTGGGGGTGCCGCTGGGGCTGGAGAGGGTTCTCGCTCTGGGGGTGCTGCTGTTGAGTGTTCTCCCGGAGGTCGTCGTGCCCCTGCCGGTTCGAGGGTCGAGCACCAGCTGCCGCAGCAGCCGCCGCAGTCGTCGCCGCCGGTCTCCGCTCTTCGCCTGCTCGGCCTTCCCTCCCCTGACTGCTCGCCGGTGTCTCCCCCACCTCCTCCTCACCTTCCTATCTACGGCCTGTGTTCCCGCCCCCGGACTCTTCTCCGGCCCGTCTTCCTCCTCGTTCCCCCTTGTGTCACCACCGCTGTCTCCTGACCCTACACCTCCGTCCCACGTTTGGTCTCGCCGTCCCTCGCGTGCTCGTCCCGTCTCCCCTGTCCCTCGCTCCCACCCTATGTTACTCCGCTCTCAATCGTCCCATCCCCCCCTCCTCCTCTCGCCTCCTCCCTCGTCGCTTGTTGTTGCACCTCCCCCGCTGTCTGACTACCTCCGTGCCGCTCATCCCCTCGTCTCTGGGGTCCTTGCCTCTCTTGTTACAGACCCGTCTGTTCCTGTCTCGCGCCTTGACGCGCTTGTCGCTGCTGTCGCTGACTTCGCCTCTACCCGTCGCCTTGACTACGCCACCGCTCTGGTCTCTGACCCTGCCCGTCCTGCGTCCGTCGGGGGTGCACCTGCTCTTGGCAATGACGAACTAGAGGACATGCAGTACAAGCTTGCTTTCCTTTCCGAGGCCGCCCCCCATCTCTGCTCCATGCTCCTAGTCCCAGAGGGTGACCCAGACGCCTTCGACATCCCGACCCCTCGCACCTACGCTGAGGCCACCTCGAGACCTTGGGCCTCTCAGTGGATAGCTGCCATGGAGCAGGAGATGGCATCTTGGAGGTCCACCAGCACTTACGTCGACGCAGTTCCCCCGCCTGGGGTGAACGTAGTCGATGGTCGGTGGCTCTTCAAAGTGAAGCGCCCCCCTCGAGAGCCTCCTGTCTTCGAGGCGCGCTACGTGGCCAGAGGCTTCAGCCAGCGCGAGGGGGTTGACTTCTTCCAGACCTTCGCCCCGACCCCGAAGATGACCACTCTTTGGGCGCTGCTACACGTAGCACCACAGCGCGACTACGAGCTTCACTCCCTCGACTTCTCTACTGCCTTTCTTCAGGGCAGCCTACACGAGCAGGTCTTCCTGAGTCGACCACACGGCTTCACTGGTACCTTCCCCCCTGGGACCTAGTGGCTTCTCAGGCGCCCGATCTACGGCCTGCGTCAGGCTCCCCGAGAGTGGCACGACACACTGCGTGCCACGTTAGCAGGCCTGCAGTTCTTTCCGTCCTCTGCTGACCCCTCGCTGTTTGTGCGTTCCGGCCAGACTCCGTTCTACATCCTTGTCTAGGTAGACGACCTGGTCTTTGCTACTGCTGACAGGGACGCACTAGCCTCTGTAAAGGCCGAGCTGCTGAAGAGACACACCTGCACTGACCTTGGAGAGCTGCGTTGCTATCTTGGCCTGCAGATCTCCAGGGACAGAGCAGCACGCACCATCACTCTGACACAGTCACACTTGGTGCGTCAGGTCCTTCAGAGGTTCGGTCTTCAATTATCCTCCGCACAGCCCACACCTCTACCTGTAGACCATGGGCTCTCCGCTCCCGTTCCTGAGGAGCCAGTAGAGCCCAGTGGCCCCTACGCAGAGCTGGTGGGTTGCCTCATGTACCTGATCAGTTGCACTCGCCCAGATCTCGCATATCCTCTCAGCATCCTGGCTCGTTTTGTGGCCACTGGCAGACACCGACCACAGCACTGACCGGCCGCTAAGAGGGTTTTGCGATATCTAGAAAGTACATCGGGCATGGGGTTAGTGCTAGGAGGACGCAGGCCGGTGGTCCTCACAGGGCATACAGATGCTTCTTGGGCAGACGACTCTGAGACTCTCAGGTCGTCTCAGGGCTACTGTTTTAGCCTTGGCTCGGGTGCTATCTCTTGGAGATCCACTCGCTCGTCGTCTGTTGCTCAGTCCAGCTATGAGGCTGAGATCTACGCGGGTGCCATGGCGGCACAGGAGCTCCGCTGGCTGACCTTCTTGCTCACTGACTTATGTGAGCGGCCTAGCTCTTCCCCGGTCCTGTACGTTAACAACAGGGCCATGATACTCCTGTGTCAGGAGCCTCGGCTTGAGGGCAGAGCGAAGCATATCCAGCTGCGGTACTTCCTCCTGCGCGAGCTACAACAGCGTCGCCAGGCCCGTGTAGTTCACTTGGCCTCCGGTGCCAACACAGCTGACATCTTTACGAAGGCGCTTGCGCCTAAAGAATATCAGCGGCACTGTGTACAGCTTGGTCTTGTTCCTGTAGCTACTCATTTGTTAGGACCCTGATGGTGTATTCTCTGCTATATATACGTGTCTGACTGGCCTTGTGGCCTTACCTCCAGTGGTTGGACTAGTAGTGCCGCCCTGGCTTGCTTTTGTCTTGTCTGTACTCTTGCTGACTGGTCTTTGGACCCCTGCCTCAATGGTTGGACTAGTAGTGCCACCTTGAGCTGTGTGCTTCTTGCTTGCACCACCCCTTCTCTAGCGTAGGGGGTGTGTCAACTTATACATATCATGCATGTAGAAGTTATAGGCTAGTATCGGTGTGTGCTCTTAGTGAGTACAACACAACTCCTATGTATTCCCTGATTCCCCTCTAGTAGATCATTCTCGTATTCTAACACTTTTTAGATGGCTAAGTCCTTGTTACAGAATGTTTGATAGCGCAGCAAAAGTCTTGAGTGAACTATTGTACTGGCATGTGACAAGAAGTGATTGATTATAGTAAAGGGATACAAAGGCATACATAATAATACAGGAGAATACGAAGAGTCTAACTACTGTAATTATGCACTTCAAGTGATACATTCCCTTTACGACTTGATAAGAGCGACTCGGGTAACCACCCGAGCAGTAATACCGGGACGGTTATTTGTCCTTGGTGTCGCGCTGACTTAACTCTTGTACTTCTGACTGTTGGGTTGCATGGTCAACGGTCTGCGACTATTGCCCTTTCGTAAGCTCTGCGAGGTGTCGTCACTCCGCGTCAACCGTCGGAAGTACTGTTGTGGGATTTGACTCATCAGTCCTCTATGTTGTGGTCTTCGCGAATTGTTACAGCACGCGAGATACTTGAAATGCTCTTTAGTCATTTTATTATTTACACCATCCTTTGATTCTGGAGTGTCGATGTGGGCGTATTGCAGTCTAGTCAGCAGCATGCAGTGCTGGAACTTTGATTTCATCAGCTTCTTGGTCAAGTATTCGGCTGCCATTTCGGTGGTGGGCGGTAGGCCAATTGGAGACGTCCCTGCTCGATCTCATCTTTTACGAAGAAGTAGCGAAGCGAGATGTGCTTCGTCCTGTCCGCGAATCCTTTTTTTAAGCAACGCTGATCGCTGATTGGTTGTCGCAGAAGAGGGAGAAGCTCGGTAACTCAGCAATCATCGCTTCTTCGAGCAGCTCCCGCAGGTAAAGTCCTTCCTTTATGGCTGTGCAGAGGGCAATATATTCGGCTTCAGCAGATGAGAGGGCGATTAGTTTTTATTTTCCCGAGTGCGAGGAGATAGTGCTGATAGACTCCATGCGATAGACGTAGCCGGTGCAAGAGCGCCTAATATCTTTGTCGCTGGCGTGATCGGCGTCGACGTAGCCGATAAGCTCTGTATTGGTAGTGGCGTTCTTGTGCTAGGTGAGGCCGATTGTCGGGATCGAAATAAAATAGTGGAACTCGCGATCGATTTCCTGCTGATTCCCCACTTCAGGTCACTTAAGGTACGTGGTGAGTTGAATTGCGGCGTAGTAGAGATCAGGACGGCAGGTGACGGCGGCGAAGAGCAGACATCCCAGTTTTTGCTGATATTCCTAGATATCGGCCGAGTCGAGTAGTGAGGAGGATGGTGGTCAGTAGCTTCCGCATGGTGTTTTGGAGGGTCCTGTTCATCCTCTCTGCTACACCATTCTGTCGATGAGTGTAGGGGAGGGTCACGAGCCACTTGATTCCCTTCTCAGCAAGATAGTCCTTGAAGCACTGTGACTGGTATTCCATCGCCGTGTCTGTTTGAATTTTTTTTTGCTTCACGCCTCCTTCCCGCTCTGTTGCAGCAATCCATGCGATAAAACGACAGATTAAGATGCCAGATGTAACGTGTGGCGGCATCGACGAAGGTGATGACATAGTTGAGGTCGGCCGACCGACTTCGCGCGAGATATACAGTATATCACTGTATACCTTCTCGAGAGGAGTATACTCAGGTGCGCTGGGGTTGTGATGTGATGGGAACGGTTGTCGAGGAAGTTCTGCTCCGGGACAAATCAAACAAGTACGTCGAGGTCGTCATAGTTTGCGGCCATCGAGAAGTAGGAGATCACCCTTGTCAAGAACGTTTGCGCGAATAGTGTCGAAGAGACAGGAGTTGCTATGATGACATAAATGCGGATGCCACGTTTCTTCGCTCGCCTTGTGTCCCACAGATTGACGATATAGGTCTGAGTTGGCATAAAAGGTGGAGATGATTGCGGTGCTCTAGTGGTGTTCACGAGGGTGCGCCTTCAGCTGCGCAGCTTCAGTCAGCCGTGGTTCGTTGACAAGCGGCGTATTAATCAAAGCATCTTCGACGGGTGGCGCAGGCGAAGTCCCAGTGATGGGACGAGCAGGGAGTGCTCGTGTCGGTACTTGCTGTTTGATTGCGCGTGGTAGTTCCGTTTCCTGTATCGATTATGCTTCACGCATCACAGCAAACGCTCGTGTGCTCTCTGCTTCAGGTATCGTGTTGGAGTAGCAGAAGCCATCGCGGTCAAAACCGGGGTCGAGATTCGGCAAGTGCGTCCAGGACGTAAAGGAGATGACGCCATCACTGTCAACGGTCCCGCAGTCTGGGACGAAGTCCAAGACAAAGACGCCGTGCTTCTGGATCGCTCTGCCGATGAAGAGGCCGCCCTTCCCGTGGTAGAGGCGAAACTCCCGATCGAAGCTATCACACTCCAGGTGAATGCCCTTCGACATGAGCTGATTGACGCTTAGCAGGTTGTAGCCAAGGTTGTCAACGACAAGTGCCTTTGACATTTGTAGCACTACGCTTGTCTCAAGAGATTGTAACTAAATGACTCCCTCTTTGCGTGTGCACAGGTTCTGGTTGTTGGCAACGGTGATCACAAAACATGTTGAGGACGCATGTTCTGGCCACAGCAGTTGTCAAGGAAACAAGTGTCGAGGCCAGATGGTTCGTCGCGGACTTTCGCAATGTATGCCAGTTTTGTTTGAAGCCGGGTCTGTGTCGGAGCGAGTGGACGCTCATCAAGATCGCGGTGAGGAGGAGAGTCGGGTACACAGTAGTCAATGCGTGGCATGCAGCTAACGAATTTTCTTTTACAGCGGTTCATCGAAGCTGGCAGGCGTTGCTGAGTTGAGGCAACTGGACTCGGAGACGGATGAGGCGCTCGGGGCTGATACTGCTGAGGCTGTGCCTGCTGCTGCTGCTGGCGCTACTGCTGCCTTGGACAGTTGAAGCGCAAGTGTCACGTGTTGCGTGTCGTTTCTGGTTTGGACTGTTATTGCGCCCGTGCGCGTAAAACGCAAGTTGCTGACTTGGTTTCTTTGCGTGGCGCTCCTCGTACAGGTCCATGCCTTGCTGCTCGGCATGCAACTCTGCGCACCGATGCATTTCGGAGATTCTCCCGTGAGCCCGGAGGAGGGAGCACGTTGTACGCCACTAAGGACTGAGGCTAGCAAGGACGACTCTGATGAAGGATTCTTCTGATAAGTGCCCGCCACTTCGTAAGAGCCTGTCACGTAATCCCCTGCAGCTATTGATGTATGCCATCGCCTTCTCTCCTTGTTGCATATGAATCGTTGTGAGTTGCGCCATTAGTCGGCTTTGAGTCACACGATCAGAGGCTTGGTATACACTCTTCAAGTGACACTAGGCGAACTCAGCCGAGTTGCCGCAGTTGCGGTACGTTTGGATTCTTTGTTGCTCCATCAGTGTCAAGTTGCACAAGGGGATGGTGAATGCCATCAACGACTGATATGCATAGACCTTCTTTGCTTGAATAGTTCCGTTTAGAGGAAATGCCCAAGAGCCGTCAAAGAAGCCAAGGATCTGCGCACTGTCCATCAACAACTCGAATTCGAAGCTCCAGGTAAAGAAGTCTTTGCCGTTGAAGGGAAAGGACGTTTGTGGCTTGAGTATGTTGTTGAATTGTTGTTGCATATTGACGTTGTCTGTTGGTTTGTAGGCTTCAGAGTCCACTCCTAGCACGGGGATTGGCAGGAAGGTGAAGGACCCAAGCAAAGGCTGATAAGGTTGATGTTGTGTAGGCTGATTGCCTCGTGCGTACGGTTCCACTGACGTTCTTGTTGTGTGCCGACTGAGCAGGTGCTGAAGGCTGCTCATAGGTCGACATGAAGGAGAAGAACTTCTCCATGAAGGCCAGGTCAATGCCCGAGGAGGAGGCCACGGGATGCGTGGGAGCTCATACAGTTGTGCCTTGAGTTGCGCTTTGCGATGGTACCTTGAGTAGCGCTCGCCTCAGTCAGTAGATCGGAGACTGGAGGGGTAAATGGCTCATAGCCGAGAGATCCAATAGAGGATCCTCCCCCCTTCGAAGGTACCATGTCCTGTAAATCTTGACTTTAATGAAATTGAAGTTGTTCTAAGTGATTCTGAGGCAGGGTCAGAAACTCACTTAGGGAGTTTGTAAAGGGAACGTAGCTTCTGACAAGCTCTGATACCATGTTGGGTTGAGAAATAGCCCTAGGATCTTTTCAGAAGGCTAAGTCATTGTAACGGAGTGTTTGATAGCACAACAGAAGTCTTGAGTGAACCCTTGTATTGGTATATGAGAACAAGTGATTGACTGTAGTAAAGGGATACAAAGGTATATATAATAGAACAAGATAATACGAAGAGTCTAACTGATTATTTTTCCTAGCTGTCGCGCTGACTTGACTCTTGTACTTCTTTAGTAGGATTTGACTCGTCAGTCCTCGATGTTGTGGTCTTTGCATATTGTTACAACACACGAGACTCCTAAAATGCTCTTTTATCATTCCCAACAAGGCCCGGCTAGACGAGGTCATGGCTCAGATACAAGCAATGCAAGCCCAGATGGCAAGTTCACGGTGAAGTCGTGAGACTTCGAACAGAGAACACTGAGCTTTGCCAGACGCATGGTGAAGCGCGTTAGGAGTCGCCCGTGGTGGCAGAAAATAATGTCAGGGAAGAAGCCGACGACGCGGCGAGTGAAACCGTCCTCGACGAGCTCGCACGAAAATTGGAGCAGGACGACGTGCGCACTGGTCGGTAGCGAAGATGAAACTCAAGCTTGTGTTGACACATGTCAACGCCATCACGCTCTAGCGAGCAGTAAAAAGGGAAGCCGATTTATACGCCGTCCATCTCCAAGCAGCAATGGCTGACGACACGATGCGGAACGTCGACACTTTATGTATTGCCGTACCCAACGAGCTCGCTGCACTGATTCAACAGTGCCCGGATATTTATCCGGATAACCTGCCAACCGGATTGCCAACTGAGGGACCATAAGATCGAGCTGAAACCTGGCGCAGTGGCGGCTGACTCAGCCCAAACTCATGGAGTTGCAGAGCAAGCTGGGTTATCTGCTGGAGAAGGGTTTCACCCGTCCCAGCACATCCCTGTTCGCAGCGCCCATTCTCAACACACCCAAGAAAGACAGAGGGCTCTGGATGTGCATTGACTACCGGGCGCTGAATCCCAAAATGATCAAATTTCGCTACCCAATCCCACGTGCTGACGATCTCCTGGACCAACTTCGCGGAGCTCGCTTCTTCTCAAAGATTGACCTGCGAAGTGGTTATCATCAGATCCGAGGTTTCGTTGACGGCTGCCACAAGACAGCGTTCCGAACCCGCTACGGCAACTACGAGTACATAGTGATGCCACTTGGCCTCATGAACGCGCCCTCAACATTCCAACTCACCATGAACCGCGTGTTCAAGGACCTGCTCGACAAGTGTGTCATCGTCAACGAGACCAAGGAACAACAACTTACGGACCTCGACATGGTTTTTCAGCAGCTGTAGTAAAACCACCTCATCACTAAAGGCTCTAAATGTGAGTTCCTAAAATCTGAACTGGAATTTTCAGGACACATCGTTGGGGCAGACGGTAGTAAAATCGACCCGAAGAAAATCACCACCATCTGTGACTGGAAGTCGCCCATGAATTTACAGGAGCTACATAGTTTTTTGGGTTTTCTTAATTATGTTTGGTGTTTTATCCCCAATATGGTGGGAACAACCGACCATTAACTGACCTGCTGCGGACAGGCACTCTATTTGAGTGGGGGGAGAGACAACTGGCTGCTTTCGACGAACTCATATTTTTTCTGATGTCACCTTCGGTCCTTGAAACCGCTGATCCATCACGACCGTTCAAAATTTTGATGGACGCCAACAATTTCGCCATTGGCACGGTACTGTTACATGATTTTGGCGACGGACTCCAACCAATCGCGTATGAGTCTAGAAAGTTGCAGGATGTCGGGCGCAACTACCCCGTCCACGACAAATAAATGCTCACTATCGTGCATGCATTCAAGGTGTGGCGCTATTAGTTGATGGGAGCCGACGTGACAGTACAGACAGACCATAAATCACTGCAATACCTCCGCGCGCAACCGAACCTCAACCCACGACAGATTCGCTGGCTGGATTTCCTCGAATTGAATTTCCACTACACCATCACCTACATACGAAGGGCGAACAACATCACCGACATACTGATACGAACGTCCACACACCTCACATTCGTCATCATTGCAAAATCCAACCCGCTCCTTACCATACTATTTTCCCACGGTTACGTTGTTAAATTATGTAGGCTATATATAATTGTAGGCTTGGTAGGTGTTACTGAAACCTACTGTAGAGGGTACAACCCCCTCCTTGTATCCCTCTCTCTTCCTAATCAAGCCTCTTCTCTCTCGATATTCTTCCTAGCTTAAAACCTCACGCCATTCCATGGCTTCCCTAGCTACCTAGTTTCTCAACATACGCTACCGACTCATTCTTCACCAACAACCTCTGCAAAGTTTTCTGCTATAATGGGAGCTTCTGCGGAAGTGCCTGGCGCAGACAGAGCTACTCTAGCTCTGCAGTTCTCAAGAAGTCAGCCTCCGAATTGTGTGTTCAATAGCATAGCTTGACAAAGCTAGCATGCATTCATCCAAAAATCACTAGAATCAAGATTACAAATTATGGTACACAAGGTAAATGCTACTATTACCTCATTAAACACCGCTAGAACGTTCCCAATAGAACTTTGACATAACTACTTCCAACTGCACTTAGCCAAGTCAGCAATGACAGGTGAAAATCACAGCACATGCGTAGAAATTAGTTATTTAACAGTTTCAGGTAATGAAACTGTAAGGAATTTTCCATTCCTTACTGAGCGGTACTGCTATCGCGTACGCTCGAATACACCCGAAGCCTCGGGACAGTTCCGGACCTTTCTTACATAACCGCCTCGGTTTCTCCAGACCTTCTAGTTCGGCCTTCGGGAGTTCTCCGAGCCTCGCTTCGTCACTTCGAGACCCTTTGATCTCTTTCCCGAACCTTCCCATCTCATGGTAAGACTAGCTCTAATGTTCCTATATCTTGGCTTGCCATTCCTTGTATCGTCATTCAGTGATTGAACACTTCGATATTCATTTCCGCGCTACTCTGCTTGTTCATTCATAACAGAAACTGCCAGTTGTTATGCACATTTCTGCAGTTACGAAATGTGCGTTACCTGTGTTCAATTTCTCAATGTCGCAGGTAGATTTGCCTTCGCGGTCTAGACCGGTTCATTTTGAAACTTCCGAAGGGTCAGAAATTCGCGCACTTTCGAAACGGCCACTTTGCGCCATAAAGTATTTTCTGTGGAGGAGCCGTTCATAGAAGAGAGTTCCGCTCACTCTTTCCGCAGCGTTCTCACATAAAGAGTTCCGGAAATCTTTATGTCGCACTCCCATAGAAGAGAGTGTCGAAATGTTTCTGCAGCGCTCCCACACAAGTGAGTTCCTGCGAATGAGCCCTTGCGCCAGTTCGCGTGAGGTCGTTTCTACAGCACATGTCGAATTTCGACTTCTGCCGCAAGTGGCCTGTAGTCGACTTCTGCCTCCGAGCATTTCTGCAGACGACAGTTCTTCTGCAAATGGCCCCTTGGCAGAAGGGTCTTCCTTACTCTGTAATCTGCACAAACCACTTCCACAGAAGACCGCTTTCGTCGTAGAAGCCACTTGTAGAAATCCGCCTCTCGCAGAAGTTGCACCATCAACAACAAGGTCACTTCGACAGGACTGCTCTATGTCGATGAGCATTTCCGCAGAGCCTCGCCTTGTCGACAAAGCTGCCCTTTGCCGATAGGCCTTTCCGCAGGGATTGCGTCCATAGACTTCGTTGATATGCTGCTTCTGCAGACTTCTGCAAACTTCTGGAACCTTCGCATGATCACGGCTATTCTCAACACTCCCCTGCACTGGTCATGCAAAATCACCAACCAGCTCAGAACCCGATCTAGAGGGTACACTAAAACGAAAAGAAATCACACAAAATAAACACACGGAAAGTTGCGAGAATCTGCGCTTCTTCGCACGTTTGAATCAGCGCACCAGCCATGAAAGCGGTCATGGCACATATTCTTCCTCAGACGAGACTTCGTCTGTGCTCCCCTTCGCAGACAATCGCACTTGATCCACTTTGTCAAAGCATCGATCGAACACAGGAAAATGTGACGCCTTGGTCAAGCAGTCTGCCGGCTGCTCGTTCATCGGGATGTACTACAATTTCAGCTTCCGACGCTCGACCATGTGCTGCAACCACATGTATCATTGCTCCATATGCTTAAGGCTCCCCTTCAGCCCCATCCCTTCAGACACCGCAATGGCTGACTTATTGTCGACGTAGAGCGTCGTGGGTTCGTCCTCCTCAAGGAGCCCCGACCCTGCCAGCAAGAAGCGCACCTTCCGAGCTTCCTTGCCGGCCTCCACAGCAAAGATATACTCGGATTCCATAAACAAGAGGGTGACGCACTTGATCTTCCTGCTTGCCCACGAAATTGCTTCTCCACCGAGGGTGAAAATGTAGCCACTCATGCTGCTGCGACTTTGCCTGTCGCCGGCGTCGTCGGCATCTGCGAAACCAACGAGGCGCAAATCTGTGGCTCCTTCGCCGAGTTTGAGAGCCACATGGCGAGTCCCAACGAGATACGCAATGCACTGATCGAGCTCCTTCCAATGCTGATCACTTCGAATAGTCTGCCCAGACGCGCGCTTGCTGCAGGCAAAAGCAATGTCCGGACGTGTCGTGCAGGCGACGAACAGCAGAGATCCCACTTTCTGGCGATTCTCGTCTTCTGTGCATGCCTGCAGCTCTGCATCGTCGAACATCGATTCTTTGAACACATCGACAGAAATCGGCGTTTTCAGGCTTCGTCAAGGAGGCCCCTTTGGCAGAAAATGCCTCTGCAGCTTGTTGATGTAACCTCTCTGGTGCAGCCAGATCTTCCGAGCAGGTCTGTTTCGGATCAGCTCCAAGCCCAAGTATTTCTGCACAGGATTGATCTCTCGAAGCTTGAACGCCTTCTCGAGCAGAGTCTTCAACTTCGCCAAATGTGCCTTGCTCCGACTTGCAGCCAGCAAATCGTCGACATAGACAAGCAAGTAGCACTTGTCACCGTGCTCATCTTCGTGGAAGTACAAGGCTTTGTCGACCTGACTCTTCGACCAGCCTCCGCTCTGCAGAACTCCGTCGAGTTCTTCGTAGCACAGCTTTGGACTCTGCTTGAGTCCGTGGAGACTCTTCTTGAGAAGGCAAACTCTGCCACTACCGTTATCATAGTACTTCGACTGCTTCATGTAGAGAGGACGATCGTTAGGGGCATTGAGGGACGCGTTCGTCATGTTGAGCTGCATCAGCTCCCAATCAAATACCGCAGCAATGAGTAGCTGCAGAAGAGCAGTCACATAGTTGCCGACTAGAGCATACGTCAAGTCATAGTCGAGATTAGGCAGTTGCGTAAATCTCTAAACGACGAAACGCTCTTTCTCTCTCTCTACCGTATCGTCGGGAAGATACTTGGTAGCGAGAACCCAGCGATTTCCCATCACATTGACGCGAGGAGGTGGGAAAACCAAATCCCATGTTCTTGGTCCCACAGAGTTTGCATCTCTTTGTCCATCGCCGCCTTCACCCCAGGGCCCTTCCAACTATTTTGAGTGACTGGGACAGGCATCTTCAATACTGCGACACGATCTTCTGCCGAGTCAAGCTCCTTGAGTGCAATGTCTTCGTCGCTGCCATCGAGGATGTTCATCGAGAACGCCGTCAACGCCACATGGTAACGAACCAGCGGAACACCCTTGTTGGATCGCATCGGTCGCCGCAGTGTGGGCTGCTCCGCATGTGGCTCTTCTACTGAGAGCTCCTCTGCAGAATGCTCTTCTGCCGATTGCTCCTCTGCATACTGCTCCCCTACAAACAGCTCTTCTGCAGGTACTTCATATGCGGAGCCCTTCTACCGCTCTTCCATGCTTTGTTCACTAGGGATGACACCAAGAGGCACCTCACTCCCCTCCTCCCCTGAGAAAAAAAAAAAGGGTGCGCTCGGTGAGGCGGAGGGCGCATTAGGCTCTTCGATCAACGGAGGATCTGCAGAATTCTCCTCCACAGAAGTATCCTCAACAGGAGGTACCACGGCCAGAGGGCTTTCTGCCGACGGAGGCTGGGGTCGAGGAGGCAAAATCGGTGCAGGCGATAGAGGTCAAACAAACTCATTCCCTTCAGCCTCCTCCTCCTCTTCTGCATCCAGATCTGGCCAGAAGGACGCCTGGTCGAAGAGAGTAGGGTCAACAACCTCGGTGGGAGTGTGCTTTGTCGCCTTCCACCCGTCGAGCGACATTGTTTCATAGAAGATCGCTTCCACCGTGGTGACCAACCGATTCGTTGTCATGTCGAGCACCAGCCATCCCTTGCTCTGGGGCGACACCCCAAGGTGGAGTGCCCAATGGGCTTTCAGTTCCAGCTTCCCGCCACGGTTGTTCGGGGGAATGAGAAACTGCACCATGCATCCCCACACGCGCGCCATCATCACATCAGGCTTCTCGCCAAAGAGCAGCTCGTATAGCGTTGTCCCTGATGGCAGAGAAGAATGCTCAAGACAGTTCCGCACCCACACTGCCTGCAGAGCAGCAAGATGCCACCAGTGGTGTGGAGTCCCCATGTGCAAGAGCATGGTACGGACAGACTCTACTACAGAGTGCATTTTGCACTCTGCCATCCCGTTCTGCTGCGTCATGTAGGGGAAGGTGAGGTCGTGCTCAATTCCTCGTTCTTCAAGAAACTCGATGAACTGTCTGCCTAAGAATTCACCACCACGATCTGATCAAAGAGCCTTCAGCATTGCCTCACACTGTCGTTCTGCCCTCGGAAGCCACTTGTGAAAGGCGAGCAATGCATCGCTCTTCTGTGCGATCAGGTAGACCCGAACATAGCATGTCTTGCGATCTTTGAGCAGAAGAAAGTAGCGGCTACCATCCTTAGCGGGAACTCAAAAGGGCCCGCCAGCATGTGCCAGACAAGCATGCCACACGTCTACAAAAGAGCGTGTGTCAGTCGCCAAGGTGCGCAGAGCAATCGCCTCTGCCACGGTCTTCTGTTGCAGCCATGGCTGCAGATCAGTGCTGAGAGCACGTCCCTTGTAACGAGCTCATCCAAGCACACCTCCGTTGACAGAGAGCATGAGTGTCTCCTTGCCAACGTCCTGCAGCTTCACTCCACAGTCCTACAGCTGTCCGGCAAAATTTGCTTTCCCCCCTCGCCGAGCAGGGCTATCGTGCCTAGTCCTCGGTCAGCTTGGAGGGCGTCATTGAATCCATGCACTTGCTGGATGTCGCCATCCACTCGCATGTCGATGAAAGCCTTCCCGTCTCCCATCAGGTGATGCGAACATCCGTTGTCCAGCAGAACAATGGCAAGGTTCGCTTCTACAGTAGCCGCAATCGCATGGAAGTTTGCACCAACTTCTGCGTCCAACGATATGAGCAGACTTTCCATCTTTTGCTGTTCCACCATCGAGCAGACTTTCCATCTTCTGCTGATGGTCCTTTGCGATCTGCAGAACTAGTATTGGCAGAAGGGCCACTACTCTACCCTCCAGATGCTGGGGTGTTTTCCCTCTTTTGCACAGGATCGCCGTTCTACTTGTCCTTGCGATCTGGGCACTGAGCTGCAAAATGACCGATTTCACCACATTCCCAACAAGGTTTACCCTTATTTATCTTGTTGGTTGCTTTCTTCTTTTCGTTGCGACTGCCTTTCTGCTCTGCAGTTGAGTCATGCAACAAAGAAGCCCATTGCTTGTGTGGCTGCTGCTGCTGCCAAGGTTGACCTGTCGCCGTCCAATTAGATTGCGGCAGATGTGAATTTTTGCCCTACTCAATTGCAAGGGTGTACTCTTCCACCACAATCTGGCTTGTGATAATGAATTTGTCGAGAGTTTTTTCGCACCTCCGGAAATTTTAACATGCGGCGTAGATAGCTGTACTGTGCCAGTAGACCCTTGACGACATGCGTCACGTAGGGAGTCGTAGAGTACCGTACTCCTGTCATCCGCAGATTTGCAAGCAGCTGTTGCGCACGAGTATAGTAGGTTGTAGCCGTTTCGTGCTTTGCCATCTCCAGACTCGCCAACTACTGCTCATGTTGCGCGATGTAGAGATTATCTGTAGCCTTGTAGGTTTCATTATGAACTGCCACGCCTGAAAACATGCACCCACTGGCAGACGACTTGCCTTCAACACCATCTTCACTGAGGGCGAACAGCAGTGCGAAATCACCATGAATGTCAGCAGCTGGGCAGAGCGGAACTGCGCATACCGCAATGCATCTGCCATAGGAGAGACCTTCGTCGACCCATCGACAAAACACTTCAGCTGTGCAATCTCCAACTGGGGCTTGATTGACTCGACCCATGATGCCAAGTCATGTCGTCTCTCAAGGAGCCTTGGCACAACGATCTTGTCGGGAGGAAACGTGAAGTAGCCAAACTCAAGAGCAATTCCTCCATCCTTGGAGGCTGTCGAGACGAAGACGGTAGAGTCAGCAGTAGCGTACTCTGCACCGTTTACGACCGACAGAATGGTCTCCTTCTACAGCACTCTTCTTTGAGCTCGTCTCCTTCTTCTGCCCAGGGTCCTTTCCGACGCCCATGCTTGATCCTTTAGCGCCCAGCGATTCCCCTTTTCATAGAACTCCGTGCGACTTTCGCACTCCGTCTTCTGCTGAACCATCCCCATCCTCGTCTCGTGAGATTGCCTTCGCACGTGCCCGCGGATTATCAAGTTCCCGTTGAGCTCGTAACCCCAACAGCATCAAGTTGAGCTCCCTCTCAAGAAGATCTTCACAGCGAGCTATCAAGGCAGTCGAGAGTGTCGACCACCTCGTGGACGTCGGAGTCGTCATCCGCCATATCGACAAGCTAGACCTTCTGCGAGACAGCTGAAACCAGGCGTTTCAGCGTCTTGGTTTCAGCGCCTATCGTTCGCGTGTTCGCTCCACGCTCACCATACCATGCAGAGTTTTCTGCTATAACGGGAGCTTCTGCAGAAGTGTCTGACGCAGACAGAGCTACTCTAGCTCTGCATTTCTCTAAGGAGAAGTCTGCCTCCAGATTGTATGTTCAATAGCATAGCTTGACAAAGCTTGCATTCACACAAAATTCACTAAAATCATTATTACAAATTATGGTATATAAGGCAAACGCTAATACTACCTCATTGAATACCGCAATAATGTTTCCACTAGAACTTTGACACAACTATTTCCAACTGCACTTAGCCAAGTGAGCAATGGCAGGTGAAAATCACAGCACGTGCGTAGTAATTTTCATCAGCCTCAAAGTAGTTATTTAGCAGTTTCAGGAAATGAAATGTCAGCTGTTACGCACATTTCCGCAGTTACGAAATGTGCGTCACCTGTGTTCAATTTCTCAATGTCGCAGGTAGATTTGCCTTCGCGGTCTAGATCGGTTCCGAAACTTCCGAAGTGGCGGAAATCGCGCACTTTCGGAACGACCCCTTAGCGCCAGAAAGTCATTTCTGTGGAGGAGCCGTTCACTGAAGAGAGTTCCGCGAACTCTTTCTGCAGCGTTCTCACAGAACGGGTTCCGCGAACTCTTTATGTCGCACTCCCACAGAAGAGAGTGTCGAAATGTTTCTGCAGCGCTACCACACAAGTGAGTTCCTGCGAATGAGCCCTCGCGCTAGTTCGCGTGAGGTCCTTTCTACAGCACATATCGAATTTCGACTTCTACCGCAAGTCGCCTGCAATCGACTTCTGCATGCGAGCATTTCTGTAGATGACAGTTGTTCTGCGAATGGCCCCTCGGGTAGAAGGGTCTTCTCTACTCCGTAATCTGCACATACCACTTCCACAGAAGACCGCTTTCGTCGTAGACGCCACTTGTGGAAATTCGCCTATTGCAGAAGCTGCGCCATAAAAAACAAAGTCACTTCGACGGGACTGCTCTCCGTCGATAAGCATTTCGAAGTGCCCTTGTCGACATAGTTGCCCTTGTCTGACATTCAGACCGGATTTTTGTGCGCTGTCTGACCATCAGACGGGAGAATTGGTGGAGTCTGACGTTTCAGACGAATACATAAGGCCAGTCTGCACCTTCGGATGGGAGTTTTTGCGCCGTCTTTATTTCCAGTTGAAATGGTGGGATCAGTCTAGTTAAGAAAATTGCACAGTGTCTACTATCTCTTGTTCAAGTTAAACAACACATAAATCTTTATACATCTACAACAACGACATTCGTACATATCACTTGCATTTGCCATCATCACCCTCACGAACACATTTTAAACTCAGTTTTCTTCGCTGTCACTAGCAAAGGGATTGTCTCGCCACTGGCGATCTCTTGCGCTTTTTTAGTCTGCGCGGCTTGCACCATCACCACCTCCCTTGCCGGCCTTCGCTTCTTCACCTCCCGCCACGTCGATCTGGCGCAGTGGTAGTTTCTTCGTGGCCGCGACGGCGAATAGAATGCGCAAGGAGGTGTGACGGGAGACTGGGGCGAATGTTTCTGTGCAGTCGGTTCCGTATCGTTGATCGAATCCTCGTACGACCCAGCGAGCCTTGAATCGTTCGATGGAGCCGTCCGCATTAGTCTTGATGCGGTACACCCACTTTCCCGAGAGTACGTTCTTCCCGTTGATGTTCGTTGCAGGTACCAGCTTCCATGTATTTCGGTCTTGCAGAGCTTTCAGTTCCTTTTCCATTGCCTCCTTCCATTTCGCCTTATGTTCCCCCCCCCAGAGCCTGCGACAGAGTCGTTGGCTCGCGCGGAGACGGCGGCGGCGGGTGCTGGACGGAGACCCATAAGCCGAGTATCTGCAGTCCCGTGGGTGTGTGTCGAGGGGAATTTTCATTCCCGTAATAGGCTGCTTCGTCACCATCTTCTGGATCAGGTAAGAAGAGTGGGCCGATGCGTTCTGAGACATTCGTGTCGACCGGGTGAGATGTAATGTAACCTTGGTCAGCGAAGTGGCAAAGGGTGTCGAGGTTGGTGCTATCGAGAGGATTGTCGTCGTCGAGTGGAACAGGCACGGAACAGTAAGGGAGTGGTCCGGCAGCTTCCGAAGCTCCAGGTACGTCTTCTTCTGCTGCGTCAGCCTCGGCAGCACGGTCGGCGAAGGAGCGAAGGCCCGCGAAGCCGTCGGTGGGGTCGTCTGTGTTGGCGACGTTGTCCAGGTAATGCTGCAGCGCCAGTCGTTCGTAGAAGATCACATCACGTGATGCCACGGTAGTTTTGTCTTGTATGTCGAGGAGTTTCCATGCTTGGAAATGTTTGGCGATGCCGAGGTGTAGTCCCCACCTTGCTCGTTGAGTGACATGTCCTACTCGGGCTGTGTGGGGTCTGTATTGTACCATGCAGCCGAAAACCCGAAGTAATTTTGTGCTGCCCCTTTTTCGTGTCCACAGCAGGTGCGGTGATGCGTTGTTGGGAAGCGAGGACGAGGATAACAAATTGTGCAGGTGGACTGCATGGGTCATCGCGTCTGGCCACAGTGTGTTGGGCAGTCTCATCCCCAGGAGCAGCTTCCGCATCGTCGCCTGCAAGGTCCGGTTCATTCTTTCTGCGACCCCCTGCTGCAAGTGAGCGTAGGGCGCAGACACCAGGCGTCTGATTCCTCTTTCCGCCAAGTAGTTCCTGAATCGTTGTGACTGGTATTCCAGTGCGCCGTCTGACTGGAAGCTTTTGAGCTTCGTTCCTGATTCTCGTTCAGCGATGGGGAGCCACGTCGTGAAGGCTTGATCGCGCGTCTTGAGGTTGTAGTGCCAGACATATCTTGTTGCTGCATCGATGAACGTGATGACATAGTTGAAGTCGGCTTCAGTGTCGTCTCGAGGCATGTTTAAGATGTCGCTGTAAACTTTTTCCATCGGTGCGTATGCAGGTGCGCTTGGGTTGTGATGTGATGGAAAAGGTTGATGGGGAAGATCGGCTTCGGGGCACGTGAAGCATCGTGCGCGTGGTCGTCGAATTTCTTGGCCGCTCGTTGTAAGAAGAGCGTTTCGTTCTAACACTTCGGCTTGGATGGTTTGTAGTACTGCGCTGTTTGCAGGGTGCTCGAGGCGTTGGTGCCAGATGTCGTCGGGAGCGCGATGGCCGGGCGAGCGTTGGTACATGTCGGTGTTGGAGAAGAACGCGACGACCGTGGCGGGACTTCGGCAGACTTCTCGTGTGATTGGCATAAATTGATCTTCTTCGGCTGGTGGTCCTCGGATTGCTGGTGATGGTACTCGGCTGGGTCCCGCTGCTGTTACAGCAGGTGATGTCGAGGAAGGGACGCTTGCTGGCACTTGTCTTTCTTGTCGAATGACTGCTAACGCTCGTGTTCTCTCTGCTGCAGGTATGGTGTTGGATTACCAGAAACCATCTGGGGTGAAGTCGGGGTCAAGATCCGGCGGGTGCGTCCATGCGGCGAACGACACGATGCCATCGCTGTTGGCAGTACCGCGATCGGGGACGAAATCCAACACGAAGACGCCCGCGACCGATGAAAAGACCGCCCTTCCCGTGGTAAAGGCGAAATTCGTTGGAGTCTGAGTTGCATTCCAGGTGAATCCCATTTGCCATTAACTGGCTGATGCTGAGTAAGTTGTATCCCAAGTTGTCGACGATTAGAACTTTGTTGAGTTGTAGTATGGCGTTCGTCTCCATTGACTGAAGCTAAACGGCGCCTTGTCTGTTTGTTTTCAGATTCTCGTTGTTGGCGACGGTGATGATGACATCACGGTTGAGACGTCGCTCTCGTTGCACGAAGCGCCTGGAAGAACACATATGTTGGTCGCAACAGCTGTCCAAGAACCAAGTGTTTCGCCCGGTGGGTTCGGCGTTGGCGACTGCAGCGTACGTTGGGTTGACCTGAAGTCCTTGTGAGCGCGGCGGCAACAGTTCTTCTTTGTCTGGAGCGTAAGTGGGTGGTGATCCGGGTGCGCAGTTGTCGATGTGTACCATGCAATTGATGATGTTCGGTGTGCCTGGTGCAGATGTGGAGGAACGCCTCGGCGGGCTTTCTTGAGTGGAAGCGACGTGCGGGTCTACTGGTCGATAAGCTCGGGGGCGTGTGCAGTTGACTTTGGAGTGTCCGGATGTTTGACAGTTGTGGCAGAACAGCGGCACAATGGTGAGTCCTCTGTTGTCGCGTTGATCTTGCTTGCCGCGTCGGTTGTAGTTGTTGTCGTTTCTTCGTTGAGTGTAGAAAACTAACGGTTGTTGTTTCCTTGGTTGTCTTTCTTCAAATAGGTCCATCTCCTGTTGTTCGGCATGAAGCTCGGCGCAGAGGTGTATCTCCGAGATTCGTCCGTGGGCGCTTCTCCATTCTGGCCCGAGCCCAGCGAGGACAAGCGTGACGAAGCTTTCTTCAGTGATTGTTCCTCCGCACCGAAGCAGGCGGTCGCGGAGTGTCTGGCAACGACTCATATACTGCATTGCCTTTTCCCCGGTCTTCATCTGTATTGTTGTCAGCTGCTGCATGAGTCTGCTTTGTGTCACGCTGTCGTTTGCTTTATAGAGACACTTGAGGTGATGCCATGCGAGTTCCGCGGAGTTTCCATAGCTCCGATATGTTCTCATGCTTTGTTGTTCTTGTGGTGACAGGTTCCGCAAGAGAACTGTGTACGCCAGCAGCGACTGATAAGTAAATATTTCTTGCTCCTTTGCAGTGCCATTGCTTGGAAATGGCAGGGACCCGTTGAAGTATCCCAAGAGGTGCGCAGCCTCCATCAGCAGCTCGAACTCAAAACTCAAGGTAAAGAAGTCGTGTCCGTTGAACGGTGAGGATGTCTGCAATTTGATGACGTGTGAAAACTGCGCCTGGAGACTCAGTATCTCATTTGGTGTCTGTTGTGATGCAGCTGCTGTTGGTTGGGCACGGGGCGGCATGAACTCGAACGTCCCCAGTGAAGAGTGATAAGGCGCAAAGGTAGGCGCTTGATTGTGTCGCCCGAACGATGAGTTGTCGAGGCTCATCGGCGCTAATCCCATGTTTCCTCCGTTGCTCTGTATTGAATGCGCAGGTGTCCTTGTCTGCTGCTGCTGGTCGAAGTGTGACATGAAGCTGAAGAACCTTTCCATAAGGTTGGGGTCCACGGTTGAAGAGGGTGATGGAGTCACCATTTCTGGTGCTTTTCCTGTTGTTTCTTGAGCAGCGCCGGTCTCGGATTATAGTCCTGAAGTGTGTAATCCAGAGTTGACGGGTTGGGTGTCTTGGGTGCTGGGTGAGCCCGTAGAGGTCTTCTTGCCCTTGTTGTCCATGACTTATAATCAATGAAGCTTGTTGAAGTGTTGACAGTAGATAGTGTTAAAGTAAGAACTGAATGAATGACTAGAAGTGGAAACCTCGAACAAATACTAGTTGGTTGTACTCTTTAGAAGCATACCTCAGTCTAGCCTTTAACTTCTACATAGCTAATATGTATAAATTGACACACCCCCTAGGCTAGACAAGGGGTGTAGCTAAGCAAGAAGCAAACAGCTCAGGGTGGCACTACTAGTCCAACCACTGAGGTAGGGGTCGGGAGACTAGTCAGCAAGAATACAAACAAAACAAAAGCAAGCCAGGGCGGCAATACTAGTCCAGCCACTGGAGGTAAGGCCACAAGGCCAGTCTGACAGGCATATATAATAGAGAGTACATAATCAGGATCCTAACAGGTGAGTAGCTACTAGAACAAAACCAAGCTGTACACAGTGCCGCTGATGATCTTTAGGCGCAAGCGCCTTAGTAAAGATATCAGCTGTGTTGGCACGAGAGGCCAAGTGAACTACGCGGGCCTGCCAGCGCTACTGTAGCTTGCGTAGAAGGAAGTTCCGCAGCTGGATATGCTTCGCTCTGCCCTCAAGCTGAGGCTCCTGACACAGGAGTATCATGGCCCTGTTGTCAGCGTACAGGACCGGGGCAGAGCTAGGCCGCTTACCTAAGTCAGTGAGCAAGAAGGTCAGCCAGCGGAGCTCCTGTGCCGCCATGGCACCAGCGTAGATCTCAGCCTCACAGCTAGACTGAGCCACAGACGACGAGCAAGTGGATCTCCAAGAGATAGCACCCGAACCAAGGCTAAAACAGTAGCCCTGCGACGACCTGAGCGTCTCAGAGTCGTCTGCCCAAGAAGCGTCTGTGTGCCCAGTAAGGACCACTGGCCTGCGTCCTCCTAGCACTAACCCCATGCCCGATGTACTAGCAAGATAACGCAAAACCCTCTTAGCGGCAGACCAGTGTTGAGGTCGGTGTCTGCCTGTAGCCACAAAGCGAGCCAGGATGCTGAGAGGGTATGCGAGATCTGGGCGAGTGCAAGTCATCAGGTACATGAGGCAACCCACCAGCTCTGCGTAGGGGCCACTGGGCTCTACTGGCTCCTCAGGAACGGGAGCGGAGAGCCCATGGTCTACAGGTAGAGGTGTGGGCTGTGCGGAGGAGAACTGAAGACCGAACCTCTGAAGGACCTGACGCACCAAGTGTGACTGGGTCAGAGTGATGGAGCGTGCTGCTCTGTCCCTGGAGATCTGCAGGCCAAGATAGCGACGCAGCTCTCCAAGGTCAGTGCAGGTGTGTCTCTTCAGAAGCTCAACCTTCACAGAGGCCAGTGCGTCCCTGTCAGCAGTAGCGAAGACTAGGTCGTCTACCTAGACAAGGATGTAGAACGGAGTCTGGCCGGAACGGACAAACAGCGAGGGGTCAGCAGAGGACGGAAAGAACTGCAGGTCTGCTAACGTGGCCCGCAGCGTGTCGTGCCACTCGCGAGGAGCCTGACACAGGCCGTAGACCGGGCGCCTGAGAAGCCACTGGGTCCCAGGGGGGAAGGTACTAGTGAAGCCCTGTGGTCAGCGCAGGTAGACCTGCTCATGTAGGCTGCCCTGAAGAAAGGAAGTAGAGAAGTCGAGGGAGTGAAGCTCGTAGTCGCGCTGCGCTGCTACATGTAACTGCGCCCGAAGAGTGGTCATCTTCGGGGTCGGGGCGAAGGTCTGGAAGAAGTCAACCCCCTCTCGCTGACTGAAACCTCTGGCCACATAGCGCGCCTTGAAGACAGGCGGCTCTCCAGGGGGGCACTTCACCTTGAAGAGCCACCGACCATCGACTACGTTCACCCCAGGCGGGGGAACTGCGTCGACGTAAGTGCTGGTGGACCTCCAAGATGCCATCTCCTGCTCCATGGCAGCTATCCACTGAGAGGCCCAAGGTCCCGAGGTGGCCTCAGCGTAGGTGCGAGGGGTCGGGATGTCGAAGGCGTCTGGGTCACCCTCAGGGACTAACAGCATGGAGCAGAGATGGGGAGCAGCCTCGGAAAGGAAAGCAAGCTCGTACTGCCTGTCCTCTAGGACGTCACTACCAAGGGCTGGAGCACCCCCGACGGACGGAGGATGGGCAGGGTCAGAGACCAGAGCAGTAGCGTAGCCAAGGCGGCGGGTAGAGGCGAAGTCAGAACAGCAGCGACAAGCGCGTCAAGGCGCGAGACAGGAACAGCAGGGTCCGTAATAAGAGAGGCAAGGACCCGAGGGACAAGGGGACGAGCGGCACGGAGGTAGTCAGAGAACGGAAGAGGTGCAACAGCAAGGGACGAGGGAGGAGGGGACGGGAGGAGGGGAGGATGAGACGAGCGGGAACGGAGCAACATAGGGTGGGTGGGTAGGACAGGAGAGACGGGACGAGCACGGGAGGGACGGCGAGCCCAAACGTGAGACGGAGGTGTAGGGTCAGGGGACAATGGAGGGGACATAGGAGGGGAACTAGGAGGAAGATGGGCCAGAGACGAGTCTGGCAGCGGGAACACAGGACCGTAGACAGGAAGGTCAGCAGGCGGTGGGGGAGACACCGGCGCGCGGTCCGGGGAGGGAAGGCCGAGCAGGTGGAGAGCGGAGACCAGCGGCGACGGCTGCTGCGGCTGCTGCGACAGCTGGGGCAGGACCCTCGGACCGGCAGAGGCACGACGACCGTCGGCGGAACCCTCAACAGCAGCACCCCCAGAACCAACACCCCCAGAGCAAGAACCCCCTCCAACTCCAGCGGCACCCCAGGGAGCCGCAGGACGAACACCCTCCTCGACGCCAGCACCCCCAGAGGCCAACGGCGGCAGCGGCGGCGGCGGCGACGGCGACTGCGGCGGTGGCGGTGACTGCGATTGCGACGGCGACGGCGATAGCGGCAGGGAAGGCGGAGACACCGGGGAAGGGGAACGCGGCAGGGACGGGCCGGGGGGACCACCTGAGTCAGCAGACTCCTCAACAGGGACAACCGACGGGAGGGGAGTGACGTGAGAGACACCAGACGCGGCAGGACGAGGCGGGAGAGGAGCAGGGGCTACCGGGGTAGAGGGAGCCAGGAACAGGGGCGGGGCAACCGGGAGACCTCGGTGAGGGAAGTGGCGGTAGGAGGAGACAGACTCGTCAAAGGTGACGTCACGAGAGTGCAGGAAGCAGTGAGACGGCGGGTGGGAGAAAAGCCAGTCAGACGAGTCCAAGGGAAAACCGAGGAAGACACAGGGGACAGTGCGGGCAGTGAGCTTGTCCGTGCCAGAGGCACGAACGTGAGCAAGGCAGCCCCAGACATGGAACGCAGACGCGTCACCGGGGGACCCAGTCCAAAGGAGGGTCGGCGAAACCTGCGGCCGCTGGGAGCATGGCCACAAGTTAAGCTGGTGAGCAGCGTAGCGAACAGCGAACGGCCACAGAAAATGGGGGGCATCGGCATGAATCATGGAGGTACGGGCGACCTCCATGACCAAGCCGATGCGGCGCTCAGCAACCCCATTCTGCTGTGGCGAGTCCGGCAACGTGTACGACTGGGTGATGCCCTCCGCACGACAGAACTGTCCAAGCCGACCAGAAGCGAACCGCCGCCACGGTCAGAGTGGAGACACAACACGGGGAGACCGCGGTGGAGACGCGCAGCCACAACCCACGAGAGAAGAACGTCGGGCACGTCGGCCTTCCGCTCTAGGGGAAACACCATTGTGTAGCGTGTGTAGTCGTCGACAAGCACAAGGAAGTAGCGCTCACCGCGCGGTCCGGGGACGGGGGCAGGGTCCCAAACGTCCAGGTGCAACCAACCAACCAGGTTCCTCGAGAACGAGGGAACGTGGAGGCCAGTAAGGGAGCCCGAGGGAACCGCTGGACAGGGAAGGGACGTAGAACTACGAGCGACGACAGGACCTGCAGAGGGGTCAGCGAGAGAGACAACAGCAGGCGCAGCGAGCGGCGTGAGCGTGGAACGGTTGCGGAAGAAGCAAGCAGAAGCACCGGAGTCGAGAGTGAAGGACAGCGAAGCAGTGGCGGAGGCCGGGGACGGAGCCGGTGCAGCGACTAGACTAGGCAAGCTAGGCAGTCCTACGCCTGACACAGCAGGGGAGGCTAAGCTACACAACGGTGCAACACCTAAACTAGAGTACACTGGGTAATAAGATCCAGCAACACTAAAAGCGTCAGAATACAAAGCATGCAAGGCAGCACCTATCTGATCCATGTCTAACTCAAAGATCGGCACGCCCTGTCGGAGCAGGCTGTGCCAGTCGGGGAGGTCCGGGGCCAGGCCAAAGCGACGACGAAAGAGATCGTCGAGGCGGCGGAAACAGCGGGCAGTCGGGTGCGGGCGGCGGCACAGAGTGCCGCGAAGAGGCCCGGTCTGAAGCTGGTACTGGCAGGTGATAGCACCGGAGCCGCCGGTAGACGCCAAGCTGCGCGAGCCGCCACCACGGCCACTACCTCCGGAGGTGCCGGGCCAGCCAGGCGGGAGACGGGCCCACGGCTGCGGGGACTGCTACTGGGACGGCGGCTGCTGCCGGGGCGGCGGCTGCGGTTGGGGCTGCTCCTGCTGCAGCTCGGGCTGCTGCTCCTGCCCACCAGTTGTAGTCCCCGCAGGCGGACTACCGTCACCACCACCACCACCACCACCACCTGCGCCACCACCCCTACCTCCCTGGCGACCACGGCCACCGCGGCGCGAGCGCTGCTGCAGGTGGACCGCAGCAACCGTCTCGGTGAGAGGGGTCGCTGTTGCGACCGCAGCCGAAACGTTAGTGAACGTGCACTGGGAGGGGGCACAGCCGTGAAAGATAGAGACTGCCGGCGCACCGCTCGACTGAGTGATAGTGCGCTGACAAGTCTCGATCTCGGTGAGGGTGTCGACAAAGGCGGTGAGGGTGAGGTCACCCGGGTGCCGGCTAAGGAAGTGATCGCAAGCACTAGCGAGGCGGTCCGGCAGGCGCATGGCGATAAAATAGAGCGCATGCAGAATGCTGGCAGTGCGATAGCGGGTCTCTAGGGCACGCAGGTGAGTGGCAAAGTCTGCGATGGTAGGGAAGGCTGCAAGGTCTGGGAACAGCATCGGGAAGAGAAAGCGGCCAGCAGAAGCAGACGCGGGTGTGAAATAGCGAGCAATAACGGCGTCTAAGTAAGCTTTGGCCGTTTCAACAGTAGCAAAACGCGAGCGCTCAGACACAGGGAGGGCGTGGCTAATAGCAACCTGAGCTACTGCATCGCGGGAGTCCCAGACCGCACAGGCAAGCGCAGCAGTAGAGAAGGCCTCACGGTCATCACAGGAGGGATCAGCAGGGAGGGGAGCAGGGGCAGGGGAGCGGGGGAGCAAGCCATCGACATGGACAACCAAAGAGTGGCCATCCTGGCGCTGACCTGTAAGGTGGCGGCGGAGATCGGAGAGCCAGGCGGCGAAGTCAACCGCATGGCCCTCGGCGTCCAGTCGGAGCACGAAGTCAGCCATCGTGCAGGGTCAGCGGCACAGCTCCACAGGAACACAGCGACGCAGGGACATGGCGGCAGCACTCTCCAGCACGGCGGCCGCGAGGCGCCCCAGCACTGGCGAGCAGAGTAGACGAAGCCCGAGGTGGCACGGCAGGACGAGCAGGCAGGAAGATGGGCCGGGCGGGCTGTGGGAGAGGCCAGGCAGACGCGGCGCGGCCAGGCAGGCGCGGAGGGGCCAGGCAGGCGCGGCGGAGCCAAGGAGGCGCGGCGAGGCCAGGCAGGCGCGGCGGGGCCAGGGAGGCGCGGCGGAGCCAGGCAGGCGCGGCGGGGCCGGGCAGGCGCGGAGGCGCCAAGCAGGTGCGGCGGGGCCAGGCAGGCACGGTGGGGCCAGGCAGGCGCGGCGGGGCCAGGCAGGCGCGGCGGGGCCAGGCAGGCGCGGCAGGGCCAAGCAGGCGCGGCGGGGCCAGGCATGCGCGACGAGGCCAGGCACGCCCGGCAGGGCCAGGCAGGCGCGGAGGGGCCAGGTAGGCGCGACGAGGCCAGGCAGGCGTGGCGGGGCGAGGCAGGCTCGGCGAGGCTAGGCAGGGCGCGACGGGGCCAGGCAGGCGCGATAGGGCCAGGCATGGCGCGACGGGGCCTAGCGGGCGCGACGGGGCCTAGCGGACGCGACGGGGCCAGGTAGGGCGCGACGGGGCCCAGGTGGGGCGCGACAGGGCTAGGAGGCGCGACGCGGCCCAGGAGGGGCGCTAGGAGGCGCGACGGGGCCCAGGAGGGGCGCGACGGGGCTAGGAGGCACAACGGGGCCCAGGAGGGACGCGACGGGGCTAGGAGGCGCGACGGGGCCCAGGAGGGGCGCGACGGGGCCCAGGAGGGGCGCGACGGGGCTAGGAGGCGCGACGGGGCCCAGGAGGGGCGCGATGGGGCTAGGAGGCGCGACGGGGCCCAGGAGGGGCGCGACGGGGCCAGGAGTCGCGACGAGGCCCAGGAGGGTTGCGACAGGGCTAGGAGGCGCGACGGGGCTAGGAGGCGCGACGGGGCCCCAGGGGGGGGCACGACGAGGCCTAGCTAGGGTACGGGCGGAAGCGGTAGGTGGGGGATTCTAACCTACGCGTGATACCATGTTAAAGTAAGAACTGAATGAATGACTAGAAGTGGAAACCTAGAACAAATACTAGTTGGTTGTACTCACTAGAAGCATACCTCAGTCTAGCCTATAACTTCTACATAGCTAATATGTATAAGTTGACAGATAGACGTTGTTGCCGGGAGTTTGGTCTCTGACCAGCTCCCGTACCATGTTGGGCTGAGAAATAGCCCTTAGGATCTTTCCAGAGACTAAGTCCAGTTGTAAAAAGGAGACTTGAGTAGTGCAGCGAAAGTTGAGTAGTTGAACCCTTGTACTAGTATGTGAGAACAAGTAATTGATTAAAAGAAGAAGCATACAGCAATATATAGAAAGTAGGAAAGTAAAGCAGTTGTATGATATAGTTGAAAGGGCGGTTTATCAAGTCGCACAGCGACTCGATTGTCGCTTCGGTTACCATCCTTGCAGTTGTAACGGTCAGTCGCAACCTCCGGTTGTAACCCTTCGAGTCCTTTTGGTTCTTTGTCCATCCCCTCGTGTAACCTCCGTTGACTCGCGTACCCGTTACGATCTCCTCGAGTGTGGTGTTACACTTCAGAAACGCTTAAGTCCTCGAGATATTTCCAACAACTTGATTCCTTACCGGGTAGTACTGCATTGCGTACACCAGATGTCTCGAAAGTCCAGGCTTGGTCCAATTTGGACGCAACCCCGAGGTCAGCTTGCGCCGCATCCGGCCCTTTCGGCCGCGCCTGTACCCAACCTAATCCTATGGGGTCCTCTCCTAGCTAGGGCTCTCGCTGTATAGTGATAGACTCCCATTCTTGTACTCGTCATTTTTATTCATCACACTCGGTTATTATTCATAACACTAGCCCAAAACGATGTAAGCCGTAAGCTCATAACGACATCGGGACAACCTCCGCACAAGTGTACCAAAGCAGCAGCGCACTCAAACCGAAGCGCGGAGCTCCCTATGCCTGGGGTTTGGTTCAACGAACCTTGCCAACAAGGAGAAATCCGTGGCTGGATTCGTCCACCGTCAAAAAGTTCTGACACCCTTGGCTGGTTTCGAAACCACCACACCACAGCTGGGATCGCAGGCTCCCTCTCATTGGCAAACTCTTGTTCGCAAATTCGTACGCCAGGTCAAAGGTCGGTTCGCTTCGCTTGCTTTGCAATCAAGCTCCAGTTCCTGACGACAATTCCTGACCGTCAGCTTGACGGTTGCCTCGAGTTTGTTATCTATCGGACGAAGTATTTAGGATCACGCGATTCGTCTAGAACACGGCTTAGAGGCGGATGGTTTAGATTTTAAACTTTCTACGTGTGGTTTTGGCGCGTCTCGCGCCTTCCAGCCGCCATCATGTGTCGGTTGATGGTGTATTTAGGGACGCCGTGCCTATTAGCAGACTTAGTCACTAAACCCTCTAGGTCGCTTACACGCCAGTCGTACGACGCGAAGGAACGGTTAACGGGTCATGGATACCTTAACGGGGATGGATTTGGGATTGGGTGGTATTTACCTGAAGGCCACGGTCCGTTAGCAATCGACGATCCCACGCCTTGCGTGTTCTCTTCCATCCAGCCAGCCTGGAACAACGGCAACCTCGAGCGGTTGGCGAATAAGATCATTTCGCCACTCATCTTCGCTCATGTTCGCGCGGCGTATCCGGGAATAGCCGTCAATGACTCGAACTGCCAGGTTCGATGCCGAACCGCTCTTAGTCGTTTAGTCTTAGTAGTAGTCAACTATGCGGGCGGTACCTATCGTTTCTCCTCCTCTTATCTGACCCTTTCTTTCTCCCTCACAGCCGTTCGTGTGCGGGTGGTACCTGTGGATGCACAAGGGGGGGGTGGGGGGGGGTTCATCTGTGCCTAATAATGGATGCGCATCTCTTCTCATTGTCAATGATCACCCTGCCCCTTTCAACGCCCTCTCACAGCCGTTCGTGTGCGGGCGGTACCTGTGGATGCACAACGGGGGGGTGGGCGGGTTCCACAAGGTGCGGCGGAAGCTGCTGGACTCGCTGAGGGACGACGTGTACCAGCAGTGCCCCTCGTTCGAGTCCGACTCCGCCATCTGCTTCGCGCTCTTCCTCAACCTCATCCACGACCCCATGCAGCAGCTAGCTCCAGGTTAGTTTGCAGGTTATCTCCTGTTTTATTTCCTAGGCGCCCTGAAACGCGCTCTTTCTCAATCTCATTCACGACCCCATGCAGCAGCTTGCGCCTGGTTAGGATTTTTTTTTTTTTTTTTTTTTTTTTCCTAGGCGCCCTGAAACGCGCTCTTCCTCAATCTCATACACGACCCCGTGCAGCAGCTTGGTCTTCCTAGGCCTTGGTTGTTCTTTCTAGGTGCCTTGAAACTCACCTTTTTCAACCTGATCAGCATCTAGCGCCTGGCAGTGCGTAGGATGTACTAGGACGATTTGTTAATGTCGTTGAGTAGGATACAGGTCACTACTCACGGGCACGTTAATCACAGTGGTACAGACAAATGCGGAGGTGGTGCATGCATGACTTCACATGACTCATGCCAGATTTATCATAACAGGGTCTTATTATGCATCCACGATTGCATCTTCTGTGGCTTATGGATCATCGCTTCATGAACCTCGTAAGTGTACATGCTGAATGTTCCTTTCCTCTCACATAATTTTCCTTGTGATGCACCCAGAGGAGCTGGTTGCTAAAATGGAGGCGACTATTAACGAGGTGAACCGACTGTGCGGCGAGGCGGGGGTGGCAGACGAGCTATCTCTGCTCAACTTCGTTGTGTCCGATGGGCGAACCGTGGTGGCCACCAAGTACTGCAACCTGCCCAACGAGGAGTGTGCCACGCTCTACTATGCCAGCGGCAGCCGCTTCGAGTCGGCGGACGGCAACAGCAATGACTACTTGGTGCGCCATGCCGACCGCCGGGGGCTGCTGGGAATCGTGGCCAGTGAGCCACTGACAGACGAGAGTGCAGACTGGATCCAGGTGAGTGTGTGGAGGGGGGTTCATGTGTGTCAGGAGGGAGTGGGGGGGGATGAGGGACTAGGGATTGTGGCTAGTGAGCCACTGACAGACGAGAGTGCAGACTGGATCCAGGTGAGTGTGCGGAGGGGGTTGCGTGTGTATCAGGAGGGCGGGGGTGAGGGACTAGTGATTTTGGCTAGCGAGAAACTGACCGACGGGAGTGCATCCAGTCCAGGTGGGAACGGGAGAGGGAACGGGGGGGCTGGGTTGCAGGGAGGAAGGGCAGCTGTTTCGAGCCAGGGGACGGCAACAGAAATGATTACTTGGTGCTCCACGCTGATCGCCTGGGATTGCGGGGAATCGTGGCAGCGGCTCGCTAAGCGACGAGAGTGCAGACTGGATCCAGGTGAGTGTGCGGGAGGGGGGTGCATGTGTGTTCGGGAAGGGAGTGCGTGCGTGTTCAGGGGGTGGCATGGAGAGATTGAGGCAGGCTGTTGGGGATTGTGTGAGTCGCTGACAGACGAGAGTGCAGGCTATTGGGGGATGTAGGGGATAAGTGGGAGGATGGAAGGAGAAGGGAGGAAGAGGGGGAAGGGAAGAAAACGAAAAGGTGAAAAATGGTTGAGAGGGGTGAAAAGAGGGAGACCAGAATATCCATGAGACACTCTCTTTGAGAGTGGCTTTGTATGTTCATCTTGCATTGAGTGTGCATACTGAATGGCGTGAGTGTGCACACTGAACAATCTCACTTGAATCTCTCCCTCTCGCTTCCCTCCACCCAGGTCCCCCGCAATACGTGTGTGGTGATGACGCGATTCAAGGGCGAGTTTGTGGACGTCCTCTTGGTGCCCATCAACCCGCCCCCCTCAGTGGCCCGTGACATCTCGCGCGCATTCAAGTCCCTCGCCAGTTGCAACACCACCAGCCTCAAGGTGTCGCTCCGACGGCCCAGGAGGGCGCAGGGGAGGCGACGGCTGCCTGCCGGGGCTCTGCAGCAGCAGCCGCAGCAGAGGAAGCAGCAGCCGCAGCAGCAGCAGGTGCTGCAGTCCCCAGTTTCAAGCTCCTCCTCTCAAACCGTTCTTCCTCCAGCCACCGGCACTCCACCTCCTCTTCCTGCTGCTGCCGCCGCTTCTGCTGCTGCTGCGTCTCCTGTGGCTGCTGTTGCTGCAGCTGCTGCTGGTAGTGTGTCTCCAGCAGTGCTACCAGCCTCAGGCAGCGCAGGCAGCTGGAGAGAGGGCCTACGGGATCTAATCAGAGACCAGGATGGGAGGGGTGGGGGTGGGGGTGACGAGGATGATGATGATGACGATTTCGATGGGGATGCAGGGGTTTACGGGTACCGCAGCCAGTCGGTGAACGGTGCCATCAGCACCAACGGTGGCAGCAGCAGCAGCAGTGGCAGCAGCGGCAGGTATCCAACCACAGTGCTCCCACCCGAAGGCATCCCTTTAACCGACACGCCCCGGCACTCCATGGCCAAGCACCGGCAGCCGGTGCTCGCCCTAGCGGTGGACGGTAACCGCGTGTTCGCGGGGTCGCAAGACGGGCTCATCACTCTGTACGACCTCTCGGACTACCGCTGCGTGTGCACGCTGGCAGGCCACAGCCAGACTATCTTTTCCCTTACAGTGCAGAATGACCGGCTGTATAGCTCGTCTACTAGGGTTGTGAAGATCTGGAACACCAAGACGTTTCGTTTGCTGTCCACGTTGAGGTATTCCGATGGGGATGTGTTTGCGCTGGCGCTGGCGCTCGGTAGGTCGGTAGCAGGGCCGGCAGGGACGTCGATTGTGAGGTGCACTAGGGCGTCTGCGGCGGCTGCTGCTGCTGTTGCTGTGGGGGTTGCTGGTGACCGGGGGAAAGGGAGGGGAGAGGGAGAAGCGGTGGTAAATGGGCAGGGGCAGGGGCAGGGGCAGGGGGCAGTGCAGAAACAGTTGAAGCACCTGCACAGCTTGAAGGATTTTGTGCTTCCCTCTGGTCCCTCCTTCCCCGATGCGCCGGCCATGCTGGAAACTGCTGCTGCTTCCACATCTGCTTCTGCTGCCTTCTCTCCATCGCTTGCTGTAGCCAATCGCAGGTCGCCAGCTGCCATGGCAGCGGCGGCCGCTGCTGCAGCTGCCGTGGCAGCAGGAGGGGAAGGGGCAAATTCTGTGACTGGTCTCAGTTCCTCTCAGTTAAGAGCCAGAGGGGAGAGCAATATTGCCGCTGAATCAGAGGCGTCAGGAGGAAGAGGAGGAACAGCAGCAGCAGCCACAGGTGGATCTATGTGGGAGCCTTTGTCCTCTGAAGAGACCCTCTGGCCCCAGGCTTCAGTCTTAGACTCACACCCTCGCAGTAGTAGCGGTGTCGCCGCCGCCGCTGCTGCTGCTGCTGCTCCTGTTGCCATACCTCAGGCCCGACCCCGAACCAAAGGACCAGGCTCGGGCCTAGACAGTGGTGCCACCACAGTGGGCTCTGGAGGGCATGTGGTTCGGGTCGGGTTCGGTGATCTGAGCCAATCGCTGTCCCCCGAAGCTCACCTATACGGCTACCTGGACGGGGCTAGGTCCGGTGGAGGGTCAGTGGGGTCGTACCGAGGTTCGGCAGGGAGGTCTGGAGGCTCTTTTATGGCAGTGGTGGGGGAGGAGGAAGAGGAGGAGGAGTTTGGGAATGGGAGGGCGGCGGAAGGGAGTGGTGGGGGTGTGATGGGGGGAGGTGGGTGCTATGGTGCGCAGGGGGAAGAGTTGAGAGTGGAAGGGTGGCATAAAGAGGTGGTTGGCAGGTTACCTGGTAACCAGGATGTACCCATGAATGGGCAGATAAATGGCCAGGCGATTGGTCAGGGGAATGGTCAGGTGAATGGGCTGATGAGCAGTGTTGCAGCAGCACAGGAGCCACAGCAGCAGTACGTGCACCAACCACGGCAGCAGGAGCAGCACCAGGGGGGAGGGACGAAACCATGTGGAGGAGAGGGAGGGGTGGGAGATGGGGTGGGGGGTGGTGGTTGCGGTGATGCAGGCACTGTGGGTGGTGGTGGGGGTTGTGGGGGAGGAGGGGGAGGGGGAGGGGGAGGGCCAGGGGGTGGAGTGGTGCGCACGGTGTGTAATTCCACGGAGGCAGCGCTGCTGCTGACAGACTCCAATAAAAGCGGTCATTGCAGCCGGGTGTATGCTCTGGCTGTAGCAGACCCTCTCATCTGTAGCGGCGCTGGTGACACCTTTGTGAAGGTGGGTGCGGGTTGTATTGTTGTATTGAGGGTATCTCCGTTTGTATTGTTGGCATGTTTCCAATCCAATCCGGCCCCCCACTTCACCCTTTCCTTCTCTTCCCCCGCTTCACCCCTCAGGTGTGGTCGCTGGTGACAGGTGCGTAGGTGGCGACACTGCACGGCACGGCCACAAGGGGGGGGTTATGCGCTCGCCACAGCAGACACAGCAGCTGACAGCTCTTGTTGCTCCCTCGCCTCATCCCTTCCTCCCTTCCCTCAGGTGTGGTCGCTGGTGACAGGCGAGTGGGTGGCAACGCTGCACGGCCACAAGGGAGGGGTCATGGCGCTCGCCACAGCAGACGCAGCTGCTGATGCGAACACCCGCCGTTCCTCTGACTCGCAACAGTCAGAGCACACCAAGCCTCACCACGCACCGCCGCCCCGAGCCTCCAAGCCGCTGTGGCGACTGTTCAGTGGTGAGTAGTGCGCTAACTAAGGTATTCCACGGGTGTTCGGCTAATGGTTAAGTATCCCCATCAGTTTTCACTGACTTTTTTAGCTTGTAGTCACTCAAGAGTCCGTGTTTGACTGATGCATGCGCATTTTGAAGCTGTTTTCCTTCCTTACTACTCCATCACTCTATCTCCCAGCGTCCAAAGACAACACGAGAAAAAAAGGGGACTTATCTGCGTTTCCTTTCATCACCACCCTTCCCATCTCTCTTCCCCTCTCCCCCAGGGTCTCGTGACAACACAATAAGAGTGTGCGACCTCTCGTGCTGCTCTGCATCACCAATCCTATCCGTTGCCATCCTTCTCCTCGTTCCCCCCTGCCCTCTCCATCCAATCCCTTGCCACACCTCCCCTCTTTCCCTCGTGCACTCTCCCCCAGGCTCTCGCGACAACACAATAAGGGTGTGGGACCTCTCGTCGCTGCTCTGCATCACCAATCCTATCCGTTGCCATCCTTCTCCTCGTTCCCCCCTGCCCTCTCCATCCAATCCCTTGCCACACCTCCCCTCTTTCCCTCGTGCACTCTCCCCCAGGCTCTCGCGACAACACAATAAGGGTGTGGGACCTCTCGTCGCTGCTCTGCATCACCACCCTCACCGGCCATACCGATGACGTCGTGGGGCTCGCTACGGGTACGCCTCCCCCCTCCAACCCCTCGCACGTGTTTCAGAGGGCTGCTTGTTGGTACGCTATTCTCCTTCCTCCCCAATGCCGCACACCCTGCTCTGCATCTGCACAGCACCCTCCCCACACACACATTCTGATGTCGTTGTTGGGCTTGTCACTTGCCCCACACATGCTTTCCACTTCCCCTTGGTGCCCAGCGTCTTTCGTATGCCTGCCCATCGCCCCCCTCTCACGTCCCCCTTGTGAATCGCTTGCATTCGCCATGGTTGTTCTTCAGCAGCACTGTGAACCTGTTGATCCCCCACCCACCCTCCGTCCCCTCCCTCCCTCTGCTGCCCCACCATGCCACACCACTATCTCACATTGCACGTCGCACTTGACCAGCGCCTATTCCATCTCACCTTCTCGAGGGCTTCTTTTCTTCTCTTATAGACCATGAGAGATATGCCCTTCCACCGTTTGCTCTGCCTTTTTCTCCCTGTCCGTGCTTCAGGGCCGCACAACCGCCTCTTCAGTGCATCGGTGGACCACACTATCAGGTATTCACCACACCTGGTAATCACTTCGGGCATTCCAGTTGGTGTGTGGCACGTGTTTCCCCAAGAGGGAAACATGTTATTTCGCTTTCCATTGCTCGCTCTGCTGGTCACACTCTGCCGTTTCTTTCTTTCCCTGCACCGCCCTCCCTCCCGCGCTCCAGGATGTGGAGCATGGTGACGTACGAGTGCCTGCACGTGTTTCTCCAGGAAGGCTCCATCTTCCTCTCCATCGCATGCACAGCTACAGGGGTGGTCACGGGCTCCAGGTAGGGTGGGAGGGGGAGATGGGTCAAGATACTTGCTGAGCAAAGTTCACCAGAATGTGACCGACAGCCCCCTCCAGGAGGGCTCCAGCTTCCTCTCCATCGCATGCACAGCCACCGGGGTTGTCACGGACTCAAGGTAGGGGGAGAAGGGGTCAGGGATACTTGCTGGGGAAAGTGCAGCAGAAAAGATACTGACAGCTCCCTCCAGGAGGGCTCCATCTTCCTCTCCGTCGCATGCATGGCCACGAGGGTGGTCACGGGCTCCAGGTAGGGGGAGAATGGGTCAGATATTTGCCAGGGAAATTTGGGGAAATTTTACCAGAGAAGACACCGACAGCCCCCTCTAGGAGGGACTGTCTTCCTCTCCTTCGCATGCACGGCCACGGGGGTGGTCACGGGCTCAAAGTGAGAGAGGGAAGTTTTACACTCTGACATCACCATGGGGGTTCAGAGGGCTGCTGATGCATAGTTGAGCGGCAACGGATGGTTCGGACATACCTTTCAAGCATGCTGCCAGAGTTACCACCACCTGTGCTGGAGAATTGGCTTTTGAGAATACTTGGATTTTAGGATTTTGAAAAACCAACTGAATGCTTAGAATTCAACTCAGCATGCTGTCAAAGCTACTCTCACCTTATGTGATCTATTGGCTTCATCCACCACCATCCACTTCACTTCCTTTCTCTCGTCTCGTATTCCCATATCCTGCTCTGCCTCTTGCCACACATCCTGCCCGTCCGCTCCTTCACTCTCTCACTCACTGCTTCTCCCCTTTCCGATGCCTTCATGCCCTTCCTCTCACTCTCCTTCCAGTGATGGTGTAGTGCGGTACTGGGAGGTGGACACAGCCAGCGTGGACCAATCACAGGCAGCCACGGAGGACAGCAGAGGACTCTCGAGCGCCTCTCATTCCCACCACCTCCCCCACTCCACGCCAAGCTTCAAGCTCCAGGTACCACCTTCCCCACTCCACGCCAAGCTTCAAGCTCCATGTACCACCTCCCCCACTCCACGCCAAGCTTCAAGCTCCAGGTAACACCTCCCCCACTCCACGCCAAGCTTCAAGCTCCAAGCACCACCTCCCCCACTCCAAGCCAAGCTTCAAGCTCCAGGTACCACCTCCCCCACTCCACGTCAAGCTTCAAGCTGCAGGTACCACCTCCCCCACTCCCCACCCAGCTTCAAGCTCCAGGTACCACCTCCCCATTCCCCACCCAGCGTCAAGCTCCAGGTACCACTTCCCGCTTGTTACCCTTCAGGGCCCTGGGCACATCTGTTATCTCACCTCCTTCGTTGGTCTCAGTCCAGACTCCTGACACTTGGCACAGCTGCTCCTCCTCCGCTTTCCTTCCATCAGCTGCATGCCTCGATATTTGAGGCGCCTAAAATATTGTTCCACGCTTGACAGAGCTGCGCCTCCTCCTTCCTTGTTCCCCTTTTGCTGTGATGGCCTGTTTGTGTTACCTGTGGTAACCAGACTGAGTCGGCGTCTTTGCTGTGATTTCCTGTTTGTGTTACCTGTGGTAACCAGACTGAGTCGGCATCTTTGCTGTGATGGCCTGTTTGTGTTACCTGTGGTAACCAGACTGAGTCGCCATCTTTGCTGTGGCAGCCTGTTTGTGTTACCTGTGGTAACCAGGATGAGTCCGTGGCGGTGGAGCACTGACTCATGGAGGACACTCTGAGGCAGCCGGCTGTCTGTGCACCATGTGATCTCAAACAGTTGTGTTACCCTGTGCGTACCCATACTTGCCTGCCTGTGCTGCGATGTGGTAACCAGACTGAGTCGGTGGCGGCGGAGCACCGGCTCATGGAGGACACGCTGAGGCAGCTGGTGCGCATGAAGACTGTCAGCACGTGCGCCTCCCGCCTTGCAGCACAGGAGGTAAGGCTCTAGAGTCCTGATGTGCATGGTATGGTATGCCTGTACGAAGACCCTCTCAGGCAGCCGGTGCGAATGAAAACAGTCATCAAGTGCACCACACGGAATGCGGCTCAGGAGGTAAGACTTCAGTGGCATGCCATGCAGCACAGAGGTACGACAAGTGATGCTGCACAGTAAGGTTTGAGTCGGTAGCCCTCACAGCACACTCTGAGAGGCAGCTGGTGCGAGGGAAGACAGTCAGCAGCACGTGCATCACACGCCTTGCAGTACAGGAGGTAAGACTCTAGAGTCCTGATGTGCATGGTATGCCCGTAGTAAGACACTCTGAGAGGCGACTGGTGCGAGGGAAGACGGCCTACTCCACAGCACGTTTGCCACGCCCCTTGCTGAATTAGGAGGCTCAGAATGTGATATGTCAGCTGCTGCTGCTCGCTTGCCATTAGTCTCCTTCTCAGTTGCGCCCCATTCCTCAACTCTTCCTCTGCGCCCCATTCCTCAACTCTTCCTCTGCTCCCCATTCCTCAACTCTTCCTCTGCTCCCCTATTCCTTTCCTTTAAACATTCTTTCTCGCTGCCTCTGCTCCATTTACTTTCGTGGTGAT
This sequence comes from Closterium sp. NIES-67, assembly GCA_027943415.1. NCBI lineage: Eukaryota > Viridiplantae > Streptophyta > Zygnematophyceae > Desmidiales > Closteriaceae > Closterium > Closterium sp. NIES-67. The sequence goes on along the minus strand of BQMB01002198.1, from coordinate 613,805 downwards.
GGTTTTACAGAAGGATCTCCCTTGTAGTTCTGGCTTGTTCGTATGATGGTTTTAACAGAAGGATCTAGTGGTGGTGGTAGCCAAGTGCGCGATTCTCCCTTTGCTCCTATTCCGTCACCCCATCCTTCTTCCACGTTCTTTTCTCTCTTTTCCTCCCGCACCTGCACCTGCAGATGTGGCGGGGAGCCAAGCTGATGATGGGGCAACTGGCTGGCGGGCATAAGCGCGGAAGCCAAGCTGATAGCTGGGGCTTTCTCGCCTCGCCACCTCCTCTGCCTGTCGATTCTCTGTCTGCCCCCGCTTCTCTGTCTGCCCCCGCTTCTCTGTCTGCCCCCGCTTCTCTGTCTGCCCCCGCTGATAGCTGGGGCTTCTCTCATCCTTCACATCACACATGTGGCGGGGAGCCAACCTGGTGATGGGTCTGTTGGAGGACGTAGGCGCGGAAGCCAAGCTGGTGGCTGCAATTCACCCACCCCTTGTTTTCTCTCGTTCTTCTCTTCCATCACCCTCCCTGCAGATGTGGCGGGGAGCCAACCTGGTGATGGGGCTGCTGGAGGACATAGGCGCGGAAGCCAAGCTGGTGGTGGCTGTGGACGGGACTAGCCCGGTGGTTTTCGGGCGCATCGTGCAGGTCAGTGAGAATGGATAAAGGCTTGGCACGTCGTTTAAGGATGATCCCTTACAATGCAACAGTCTACAGCGGTCATAGTTGTCTCTGCATGACACGTTCTCCATCCGTTTTATCTGACTTCCTGCCATATGTTCTCACTGCCTTTTCTTTCCTGCGACTCTCTCTCTCCTCCGACCTGACTTTTGAGTCGACTCAAAAGTATGCATGACACCGTCCCCATCCGTTTTATCAGACTTCCTTCCGTATGTTCTCACTGCGTTTCCTTTCCTGCGACTCTCTCCTCCGCAGCTCCTCTTAACGCCTGATGTGGTGCTCTCCCACGCTCACTCTTCCTCTGCCATAGCAGTCCAGTCGCCTGACAATGTGCATATGCGGCCGCTGTGACATTTCTTGAGTTGGCTCAAACAACACCTCCTCCCCCCGTGCGTCATCCCTCTCCCTTCCTCAGGATCCCAGCCGCCTTACGGTGTGCATATGTGGCCACTACGATGTCACGGGTGCGGGCGATGTGGACGGCTGGATGAGCGACCCCTTTGATCTGACGGCTCAGGACGGCTTTCTGGTTGGCCGGGGCGTGTCCAGCAGCAAGGGCCCGCTGATCGCCTCGCTCTTTGCCATCAAGGTGAGCGGAGCTTGCTGCTTTGAGTATGGGACGATGTGACTATGGTTGCGCCGAAGCCAAGCCAAGCCTTGGCCGCCTTGGAACAATCTGAAGCGCCCAAGGCATGGCTTGGCTTAGGCTGAGGCTGAGGCCCTTTTAGGCGGGGCGTGTCCAGCAGCAAGGGCCCCCTTCTTGCCTCACTCGTTGCCATCAGGGTGCGCTGCTGCTGTTGCCATGATTAAAGGAAAACGTGACTGTATGCAGATGTGACTATAGACGAGATGACTCTAAACGTGACTCTATTTTTTAGAGGACCAATTGAGGATGCAGGATGATACCTCAGCTCAGATGTGTATGCTTCATCTCCATTCTGTCCTGTCCTAAGAGAGAGCATTCTATGCTGCTCCTGTCCTCCTTTGCTCTATCTTACCATTGCGTGCGCTCTTCACCTCTGCATAAGAGGCATATCTTGATGACTTGATGTGCTTTCTGCTTTCTCTGCTCACCTGCCGCCAGGCAGAGGGGCCGGACCTGCCAAGCTGCCATCCCTCTGTGTGCTTGACTTGACCTGCCTTCTTTCCGTTTGGTCCACTCACTGTCACTAGTTTGCCAGGATCTGGTGTGTCAGGGCGAGCTGAATGTTGAACCTCACCGCCACCCTTTTTGACTGCGTTTGACTCCCCTGCAGCCTCGCCATGCCTGACCTGCCTTCAACCCTTTCTTGTTTGGTCCTCTCTCCGTCTCCTACTCCCCAGGACCTGGTGTGCCGCGGCGAGTTGAGCATCAACATAGTGTTTGTGATCGATGGCATGCAGGAGAATGGGTGCAAGGTGAGTGTGGTGCGGTACAAAGTGGTGTACTGTGGCGCAACATGCAGTGTGGTGTGGGTGCAATTAAGGTGAGCGTGGTGTGGTGCATACAGTGTAGTACGGTGTAACATGCAGGAGAATGGGTGCAAGCCGGGATGGCATGGCCTGGCATGGTTTGGTCTGGTCTGGTATGGCATGAGTCGTTTTATGTGTTGTTGTAGTGTCATATTGTGTGCTGCGTTATACTATATAGGGCCATACGGTTCTGTACTGCATGGTATGGCATGGTATCACACAGGAGATGGGGCTCAATGGCTCAGCACTGGTAACTAAATGTCGTTATAAACACCAGCAGTCAGTCAGTCAGTCAGTCAGTTTCATTCATTCCAGCACCCTCTTTAGGCAGCTTCCTTTTCAGTTCCTTGTTCTCGTAACCTTTCCCTGTCCTCCTTCCCTTTTTTTCTTAAATCTCCTCCCCCGCTTCTTGCCCACACACACTCTCCTCCCCTCTCTCAGGATTTCAAGGAGGCAAACAGAGCCATTTCCCCCCCCTCCCCCCCCTCCCCCCACCCCAAAATTTGAAGGAGGCCTGGAGCTAGTTTTTTTTGTTGCTTTTTTCATCACCCCCTCCCCTCCCCTCTCCTGCCCCCCGCCCACACACAAGCACACCCACCACGCCTCCCCCCTCCTTCCTCCTAGGTCTTAATGGAGGCGTTATGCCGGTACCTCGACTGCTTTGAACTCCCACAATCCCCACCTTCCTCCCCTCTTCCTCCCCCCCCCCCCTTTCCAACTTCTCAGGACTTCAAGGACGCGGTATACTTGGTTTCCAATCTCAACCTTGACTGGTTTGAGTGCACCTTGTCGCCCTTCCTCCCCCCAACCCTCCCCTGCCCTTCTCCCGTTCGACCTGCAGGGCTTTAAGGAGGCGGTGTACAGCAACCTGGACTGGTTTGAGGGCACTGGCCTTATTCTCAGCAGCGATGGGGCGTGGATTAGGTGAGTGTAAGGCTTAGGTCAGGCGGGCATGCAGCAGGTGAGGGAGCTGGCTGTTTTCCTTACCACACTTTTTGGTTTCCATTCTAGAAACAGCGCCTGCTGTAAGGCTATTTGGATTAGGTGATATCAGATTAGAGTGCTGTTAGCGCAGTTGTCGTGTGATGACGTTCATCACGGGTGCAAGTGCGTCTCCCTCTCTTCCCTCATCCGTGCTTTCATTGAACAGCGACCGCCACCCATGCCGCATCTGTGGCATGAGGGGTCTTATCTGCCTCACAGTATCATTGAGCATTCCTCTGTTGAAGGACCTGCACTCAGGCGCGCACGGAGGCACGCTCCACGAGCCTGCCGCTCGTGTTACCATGCTAATGTCTCGCTTGTCCCTATCCTCCCCTTACCTGCCCCAGTGACCACCACCCGTGCCTCATCTACGGCATGAGGGGGCTCATCTGCCTGACAGTGTCGGTGACTGGCCCACTGAAGGACCTGCACTCGGGCACGCACGGAGGCACGTTCAACGAGCCTGTGAACGACCTGGTGACCGTGCTGTCGAATTTAGTGGACTCCAACAACATGATCCTCATCCCAGGTGAATTCAACAGACAGGTTGGGTTCAGGTGGATTCAGCAGAGTGACTGGTTTCAGGTGAATTCAACAGTGTGGCTGGTTTCAGGTGGATTTTGACAGGAGTTAGCGCTATTTTCTCTTCATCTAACTCTGCCTATGAACAATTTGCATCCATGGCCATATTTCTCATTTGTTGATCAAACTGTTTTTCTTGACCTTCCGGCCTTCGTTGTTTCAGGGTTCTATGACGACGTGAAGCCATTGGATGAGGAGGAGGAGGCGCTGTACCAGGGACTGCACTTCAGACTGGAGGAATACAAGGTATGGCTGGACTTCTCATGCATGAGAAGAGCTCAAGTTTTTGAATGAGTCAACTCAAAAGCAGGAGGAGGCGTGTTACTGGGAGTTGCACGTCAAGGTATGGCTGGTTCTGAAACAGGGAGGCATGTCTTTTAGTTGAATCAAGAACCGGAAGAGGCACTGTGCCAGGGATTGCACTTCAGATTAGGGGAGTACAAGGTGAGACCGTACGGCTGATGTGAAATCAAGGTACGGCTGATGTGAAAACTTAATCTGGGCTGTAAAAGCAGGTGATCCGTATATATCTCGGTTGGCCTTCCACGTGGCTTCGGTTGAGATTTGGATAAATGTTTTTGGCAAGTTGAGTACCTGCTTTGCGTAGCCTGGATAGTTGATTTTGCAGGGTGTTTTTGAGAATTCTCAAAAACAGGTTGCAATTTGGATACATGTTTTCGGCAGGTTGAGTACCTGCCTTGCTGGGTTGATTCGTCCCCATCTCATCTCATCTCATCTCATCTCATCTCATCTCATCTCATCTCATCTCATCTCATCTCATCTCATCTCATCTCATCTCATCTCATCTCATCTCTTCGTTTCCCCCATCAGGCAACCAACGGCCTACGGTGGGTGGCAGGTGGCAGGTGGCAGGTGGGAGGTGGGAGGTGGGAGGTGGGAGGTGGCAGATAGCATGCCAAGGGAAGCGCTTCAGGGTGTTGGTTTGTATAGGAAGTGAGGAGGATTCCATTCAATGTTGGTTTGTATAGGCTCAGCATTGACTCCTACAGAGGGGGATTCATTCGGCTATTTCCATCTCTGCGTCTCTTTGTTCAAGTAGGCGCGCAACGGTCTGCTGTCGGTGACAGGAGGCACGCCGCATGTGGTCCTGCAGAGCTGCTGTCACAGCCCCTCCCTCAGCGTGCTTGGCACCTCTCCTGTCGTACTCACCCTGGTCCCTGGTGTATCATTCCATGACCGTCCCTTACCCTTTTCCTTTTCCTTCCAACCAGGTGCGCAACGGCCTGCGGTCGGTGACAGGAGGCACGCCCAGGGAGGTCTTGCAGAGCTGCTGGCGCAGCCCCTCCCTCAGCGTGCTGGGGATCTCCACCTCGCCCTCCTGCTCGCCCTCCTGGTCCTCCATTCCCAAAGCTGCTTCCGCCAGGGTACGCCTCTTAGCCCCTCCCACTGTGCATGCGTGCTCTCCCTCTCAAGCATTCTTGGCATCCTCCTGCTCGCCCTCTTGGGTCTCCATTCCCAGCACCACCTCTGCATGGGTACGTCCATTGGCCCCTGCCTGGGTATGTCACTTAGCCCCTGCCAGGGCATGTCCCCAAGCCCCTGCCAGGCAGCCAGGGTATGTCCCCAAGCCCCTGCCAGGGTATGTCCCCAAGCCCCTGCCAGGGCATGTCCCCAAGCCCCTGCCCGGGCATGTCCCCAAGCCCCTGCCAGGGTATGTCCTTAGCCTCTGCCAGGCCTCTGTTATGGTGTGCCTTTCTGTCCGGTTTATGGCTTCTACCAGGGGTATAACCCTTTTGCTTCTGAAGCAGATTTGTAATGCGGTTCCGAACCTCCTCCAAGCAAGTGCCCTGTCTCAAGGCACCGTAAAGCCGTTGACCCAAATTGCAGAAATTACGTTTCAAGTTCCTTAATCTTGAAACCCCCGGATTGGTAACCCAGTTCCCCAAAACGAGAGCAAAAACCAAAGTCGCGCACCAAAACGACGGGAAGCAGCTGATAGACTTGCGCCACCCCCAGCCGATTCCGCCCCTGCCCCCGTCACACCATGAGTTTGGGCGGAAATAAACTTGAAACATCCGCCCATACATTTTGGGACTTTCGAAGTGCAAACCCAGCCCTGCGCCACTACGCCCTAGGCAGCGAACGCACCAGGCACAGCGCACATGAGGTTCAAGTGAGGGCGTGGTACATCTCGGATCAAGTGAGGTTCGAGACTTGAACTCGCGAAAATAACCCTATTGAGCGCACTTGATCGTTCTGGAAACTGTATAAACGTCTACTACCGCATTAAAAGTTCGGACTTCCGTTTGAGACTACCCTCGTGATCTTAGTTGTACCACGCATTGCGCATTTCTTTCAGTCTGTACGCCAGCTTGTTTGACGATACACCAAGTCTTCTTTATAATCGGCGATTTCTTTTCGGGCCACAGGACTGTTTTATCTGCGTGGTGACCGTAACGCAAAACTGTACAGTCGCTTGCCTGAGAATTCTACGTTCGGCGGGACTCATCCTCTGTGCGACATTACAGGCCTGTCCCAAACTTGGGGGTGGTTGTAACATAAGTGCAACTCTAATATATACGATGCAAACGAATACTTGGGTGTACTTTCGCCAGTTGCGCAACTCGCCCAGGTTGCGCAACCCAGAGATACGTCCTGCCTTCCCGCTGTTCTTGGTGTTCATCCCCTCCCTCCCCTCCCCCCCCCCTCGCCCCCCTCTTCCCCCCCCCTCCGCGCCTAGCGCGCCCCTCCTTCACCTTTCCCGTGTGTAATGAGTCGATTTTTGACTCATTACACACTCCTTCACCTTTCCTGCCCCACCCATCCCCTTCTGTCATTCTTTATTGGCTGTGAGTTTGCTTGTTCGATTTTTTTTTAGGCCCTGATTGGTTTATGTGGTTTCGTCAAAAGAGTACTTGTCGTGTATGGTTTTGCGACGTTCGCTCGTTAGCGAGGTACACTCGTCATCTCGCACCACAGCACAACGCCCCTGCTCTCTGCTTGGCCCCACGTTTTGCCTGGTCATGATTAATAATCTTGCACGTTTTGGACCACCGGCTTTAAAGCCCGGTTCTTGCTGTGTACACCACAAATCCGCCTCCTTCCTCTCCCTTCCACTCTCACCCCTCTTTCCACACCACGCCAGGTGGTGATCCGCCACATGCCCAACCAGAACCCCCACCGCCTGGTGCACTGGTTCGGGGCGCACGTGGCTTATATTTTGGATTTCTCGACTCGGCCAAATTTAACACACCCGCTGCTTCCCCTCCTATTCCCCACGCCAGGTGGTGATCCGCCACGTGCCCAACCAGAACCCCGACCGCCTGGTGCACCGGTTCAGGGCGCACGTGGCTCACGAGTTTGCCAAGCTGCGATCGGCTGGCAACACGGTGGCTGTCAACGTGGAGCATGTGGGCGACTGGTGAGTGGCATGTGGGCGACTGGTGAGTGGCACGTGGGCGACTGGTGAGTGGCTTGTGGGCGACTGGTGAGTGGCACGTGGGCGACTGGTGGGTGGCAGGTGGGCAACTGGTGAGTGGCACGTGGGCAACTGGTGAGTGGCATGTGGGCGACTGGTGAGTGGCACGTGGGCGACTGGTGAGTGGCATGTGGGCGACTGGTGAGTGGCTTGTGGGCGACTGGTGAGTGGCACGTGGGCGACTGGTGGGTGGCAGGTGGGCAACTGGTGAGTGGCACGTGGGCAACTGGTGAGTGGCATGTGGGCGACTGGTGAGTGGCACGTGGGCGACTGGTGAGTGGCATGTGGGCGACTGGTGAGTGGCACGTGGGCGACTGGTGAGTGGCATGTGGGCGACTGGTGAGTGGCAGGCTAAGTTGCACTAAACGCGTATGGCGTTTGATACGCTAGCGTATAAACATTAGCGTATACACGCTATACGATTTTTTGGGGCCTAGTATACGCTAGGTATACGCTTGTTCGGGCAGGTGAAAGTTTTTACCCCGGGCAGGGAAAAAAACCGCGCCTAGGGAGTGTAGTGTGAGGCATAGATTTTCATTGCAACAAAGTAACAGAGAACCTGCACTCATACGTCTGCGCGCCTCCACCAGGCTGAGGAAGCAAGAGCTTGAAGTGCTTGTAAACCTCATGAGTACTATCAGGTGCGTACTTGTTAGACGACTCGGAAGCTGCTGCAGCTATGACAGGAGGATCCTGGGGGGTTGACATTGCGCTGCCTAAAAAACGACTCGACGCGGCGCTCCCTAAGGTTAGATCGTAGCTTAATCTGCCGCCTAACGCGGCTGGTAAGTTAAGAGATCTGGTTTAGGTATAGTGTGTTTGGTGGTAGAGGGACTCAGGGCACGTTTTAGGTTTGGTTGGGATAGGTAGATGCCTTGGGGTGCAGTGCAGTTGGGGGGGGCAGATTGATTGGAAGTTGGTTTTGGGCGAAAATTTGGGGTCTCGACATTTCGGGATAGTGTGGCTGGCTTCGCCACGTCGCGAAGTGGCGATCGGTTTTTTTGGGTTTTTTTTCGACAGGCTGCCCCCGAAATTTCAGCCGAACGTATAGCGTTTATACGCTCGTATAGCGTAGCGTATATACGTAGCGCATAGCGTATATACGACAAACGCTGCGGATTTCGAGCGTTTAGTGCAACTTAGGTGGCAGGTGGGCGACTGGTTAGTGGCACGTGGGCGACTCGTGAGTGGCATGTGGGCGACTGGTGAGTGGCATGTGGGCGACTGGTGAGTGGCATGTGGGCAACTGGTTAGTGGCACGTGGGCGACTGGTGAGTGGCATGTGGGCGACTGGTGAGTGTGTGAGAATAACTGGTGAGTGGGTATGTGAAGACAGACATGTGGATGCACGTGGCTCACCAGTTTGGCAAGTTGCGGTCTGCAGGGAACACGGTGGCTGTTAACGTGGACTATGTGGCTGACTGGTGGGTGTGGTTGATGTGTTGTGCATGCACATGCACAACACACACACACACACACACACACACACACACACACACACACACACACAGACACACACACACAGACACACACACACACACACACACGCACGCACGCATGCACGCACGCACGCACACGCACACGTGCACGCGCACGCGCGTGCACACACACACACATACACACAAAAACATACATCCGCACAAGTGCACCCACACACACACCCCCACAAACACGCATACACACAAAAACGCGCGCACACACAGAGGATATGCCAAGGAACTCACACATACATTTTCCACATTCTCAAGCACACACCAGGCAAGTTTGGACAGCCACCATCTCTTGCTCTCCTTCCCGCCGTTCCCATGCAGGTGGTTAGCGGACCCCTCCTGCTCCTTCTACCAGCTCGCTGAGAAGTGCATTCGAAGACACTGGGACTTACCCCCTATGTAAGCTCAAGCTTTCAGACATTTCCTCCTAGGAATTTCCTCGTGTTATTTTCTGGAATTTTAGCCAATGAAACATGGTCTGTACTTCTGCTACGAGGTCCGTTGTTCGTTAAACCTCGTCAAACAAGGCATGCTAGTGGTTCTGTGAGAGAAGGCAAGTCCGGCTTTGTGTGAGGGTCCACAAGGGAGAGGTGTCGAGGGTAAACCTTGTGTGCGGTGCCCTGAGAACAGTAGAGCAAGGCCCGAGAAAGAGGTGTTGATTGTGAGGTGCCCAGAGAACAACAGAAGGTATATCACGGGTACATTAGAGAGGGAGCCACGATGCCGGGTGCCGCTCCTGGAGTCAGCCCTGGGAGCGCCGGCCATCAAAATACCCATCAGCCAGGCTACAGCCAGCCATCAATCGAACTCCCAAATGCCCTCCGTCCTCACCCACAGGTACATTAGAGAAGGAGGCACAATGCCGGTGGTGCCGTTCCTGGAATCGGCGCTGGGTGCTCCAGCCATCAAGATACCCATCAGCCAGGCCACAGACGGCAGTGCGCTTCAGGTGGGTGGTAGAGGTCTTTTCCAGTGGAGGCAGCCGGCGGCAGTGTGCATCAAGTGGGTGGGTGTGGAAGGGGTTTCAGGTGGTGGCAACAGATGGCAGCGTGCTTGAGGTGGGTGTGGAAGGGCTTTTCAGGTGGTGGCAACAAATTCGAGAATGCTTTGTCTGAGTGGCAAGGGACGGTGTGCCGAGGTGAGTTTGTTCCTTTCTCCCTTGCCTAATTGTTTCTTGTTTCTCTCCCCTCCTCTGCTCTCTCCTCTCCCTCACAGCTGTTCCCACCTCTGCATTCTCCCACCTTATCTCATCTTTGTCAACCCTCCCTTTTCCTTCATACCCTTCCACCCTCTCTGATACGCTGCAGAATGAACGGCTGGGATGGCGCCACCTCATCAAGGGGAAGGATGTTATCAGGGACTTCCTACGAGCTTTGGGGGACGGCAGCCGCAGCTGCTGATGTCAGCATCGACGGCTGATGTCAGCATCGGCAGCTGATGTCAGCTGTAAACCCCAGCATTTCCGACGCAATGCAGTAGCTGATGGAAACTCACCTGTTGACCAGTGCCGGCTATGGCAGGACAAGAGAATGTTGCGAAGAGACTGGAAAATATTGGGCCAGGTCAGGAGGATGGAGTCAGAGGAAGCAGCTTACAGATGAAGTCACTGTTGGGGAAAACGCAAATACACGTGTGGGGGGGAGTTCTGGAAAAAATCGGAGTTACGGAGCAAGACAAGTAGTTTGCCTGATCATGCCTCCATCAGCCACTAGTACCTTGCACGGTAAACGCCTCAGGGGGGCAGTTTGCTTGTGGATACCAGTAGAGAGGATAATTTTGATGCATGTACATACCAGATATTTGTTATGTATTTGAAGAATGCAACATCGACCTCTGGTTTGATGAAATATATGGGTTGAGAGGAGTTTTATGTAAGTTTGCATTAGTGAACTCTGTACAAGATTCGCAATAGCGAATATTCGAGTCGACGTCACATCAATCTCTTCCCGCATTTCCGTCAGCAGCATACGGCTTTCCACCGTCCGTCATTCCTCGATGTCGTGTCTCTGGGCTGACTGCGGCCTGCAGCCGTCAACGTTAGGGAACGATGATAGAGCTGCTCCGTCCCGTCTCGAGCTCAACGTTAGTTCCAGCATGCACTGGAACTCTCTGCTAGGAATGGCTCTGCGTCGTCATCACGTAAGCAAATCAATGTGTTTAAAGCCCCCCTCTCATATTTCTGAAGGTATTACCTTTGGCCAGACAGGCGCGGCGGGGACTGGGTAGCGAGGTACGAAATTCGGAGTCGCGAGAGCTGGGGTTTGACGAACACAACAGAGAACCAGGCCCAAAACCCAACCAAACTTGCAGGCTGGGGGAACCCCCATACCAACCCCTCAAACCTAAAATACGTCGCCAACCGACTTGGCACGTGCCCGGCGACACACCCAAAACACGGAAACCCAAAACAGAACGTGTCGAAACCCAGCACCGTAGGTTTGCGATCACCATGGTGTGGCTTGGTTGTCGCGTGGGGTTTTTCCCCAGTCTTTTTGCTTTGTGGCCAATCAGGGGCACGTCCACACCAACCAACCAAACTTGCGATACCCACCCTTGTTACCCTATTACGCAAGAGTATTACCTTTGCTCAACCCTGGAAATATGAGAGGGGGGCTTTAAGATTGGCCCTGAAGAAGCGCGCAAATAGTAAACATTGGGGCATGTTGAACCATAGAGAACCACGTATACACGCAT